>AYEL01074385.1:0-26166 GCA_000484575.1 Olivierus martensii | reverse complement strand
TAGAGAAATAAGATGCAGAAAGCCATTCTGAAAAATTCTGTTAAAAGAAAGATGTTTCATTATTTCAAATATTTTTATCAATTCTGGATATTATAAAATACTTTTAAGATCATTAATATTAAATTTAAGCAATTTTAGCAATATAAAAATAAACAAAGTATATAAATAATCATTTAATAAATATGAAAAAAGAAAAATTCTACATTTATAGAAAGATTGAATAATTTAATTTTAATTATTTCTTAAATTTAAGAAATTACAAATTTCTAAAATTTTATAACACAGCACAATCAAAAATACATAATATTTAGTTATAAATTTATTATATAATTACATTTAGTTATTATATAATTTTTTTTATCTGCAGCATATCTTTATATTCACTCACAATCACAATTTCTAATCCCCTAGTGAATATTGGCTTATAGATATTCATTGTGATATATATGACAAACTTAACATTTTTAGAAATAATTATCCTAGTATCATCATATACTTCATTTTCTCTCTTTCCCTAAATAAATCAAGTCAATATCGATATCAGAATTTTTCTAAAGCATAAGAAATTTTTTTAAGTATTAGAAAATTTTTCAAATTTTTGCTAGAAATTTATTATTTCAATCCCAAACATTTTCATTAACAAAAACCATTTTTCTATCTAAAAATTTTTGAAACAAATTAACTTGAAGATTATATTGTTCAAAACCAAAGGAAAAAAATATATTAGCATCATAAAAGTTGAAATTTTATTGGTCAACTTCATCTAAGACAGCAGTCACCAACCTTTCGGACCTCACATACTACTAATTTTATGATTTTAAATTCAGCAGACCAGTAACACAAACACCGAGGTATGAGTGTAATATCAGTATTCATAATAATACATTATTATTAATAATAACAGTAATTTTGAATGCAAATATTACATTAGACTTGGGAAAAAAAAATCTAAAGAAATTTTAAGCTTATTCATGAACACTTTGAAGCACCAAAAATTGATTTTGCCATTAACCTATCTCGCTTGAAATTTTACGCAAACCACTGGTTGGCGACCATTGATCTAAGAGATACAGATAGTGCTTAATTATATGGACTGTTTATTTTGAAAGTGGTGTAAGTCCATTTTTTTAAAAAAACTGAAATATTACATTAGTTTAGTGTAATCTTTTTATTTATGTAATATCTCATTGTTTTAAAAAAATGGACTTACACCATTTTCAAAATAAACAGTCCATATCATAGATACATATCTTCACCTAAAGATATTAATCATATTACATATCTATGTATAGTATAAACTAAAAATGATTTAATTTTATAAAAATCTCAAATTAATAACTTATTATTTTTATCATAAAATAAAGATACACAGCACTGATCAGAAGAGAGCAATTTTTATTTCAGAACTATTTTTGCCTACTGTGAAGTCTTCTTCAGTTGTACTATTGACATACTTTTCTATGTCAATAGTATAGCTGAATAAGACTTTATGAGTAGATTGAAAACATTTCTAAAATAATAACTGTTCTCTTCTGATCAGTGCTGTATATCTTTATTTTAATTTTCACATCAGGAAGTAAAATATGAAAATTTTTATCTATACATCTGTAAATAACAAAATACTTCACAAATAAAAGAATAAAAGTTTTCTTTTAAACAAACCTCAAATCCACACAACATATATTTATTTTTATTTCACTGGCTTATAGATAGATACATCATGAACTGTCTTAATCAGTGTATTGTTTAGTTAGCATCAACGATGTTTTCTTTATCTGTAATGAACAGCCAAAAGTTTTTCAAATGTTCACTTTCAGATTTCATAAGCTTATTGAAAAACTTTGGGCTATTCAATGCATGCTTACATATAATTGATCACAAAAAATTAAGCACTTTAGGTTAAATAAATTATATAATCTGTGAAACTGCTTAGGTTTTGTGATTAATTATACTATATATGACAAATTCTTACAATTAATGATATAAGTTTGTGAGCCCGTGAAATGGGAAAAATAAACACTTATTTCGATCTGAGATTTGTTTGAAAGAAAACTGCTTTTATTCACGAAGTATTCTACTATTTGATTAAAATAAAAGTGAAGTAGTTTTATGTTCATAAAATTTTATTATGAAAAGTAAAAACAACTTCAATAATATTTTCAATGATTTGGACTCTATATATTTTAATTTAAATTTAACAAAGGATACATAATATACTTAACTGTTTAGATTAATTGACAGGAATAATTTTCATACTTCTATATATTATAAATTATTATTACTATTCAATGTGGTAAAATGAATCAATGTTGAATAATTAATAGGATGTTTTTCATATAAAACAATATAAAAACTTAATTAATCAATGTTCTGCAAAGCTAATTAATTAATCAATGGATAAATTGCTAGAAGTGAAAAAATTATCATCATGAAAGTAACTTCATAAAGTAAGTCAGAGCATATTTAAACTGATTGAATTCAATTTGGAATGGTAATTTAAACAATTTTAGAAGTGTCTTATTTGATTATCTGTAAATGTTTGGCAGAGAAAAAGTAAAAAAAACTGTGATTTGGAGCCCACACTATAATTTAAGAAAAGGAGCTTTAACTCCACATAGAGTCTTTACTATTGAACACAGAAATTGGAAAATAAAATAAAATGGAGGTCAAATTTCTGCTGGGAGTTTTACTCTTATCATACCCAAAAATAATACAAATTCACATATTCTAGGGATCCATTAATTTTAGAAATATACAGTGTGGCCATAAATAGAGAGGATGTGTTTAGAGCCTGATAGCCAAGAATCTGTTGGGCTAAATTTAGCCAAATTTGGTGTACATACTTTTCGGATTATGAGAATTCTATTTCAATAAAGAAAACAAATAGTTTTGAAATGTGCTATCAGGGAGAAAATGCCATTGTACATGGTGAAATTACTGCTCAATTTCATTATTCCAATTTGATTTCATTATGGATGTCTTGACATGACCATGTTTATGCAGGATGGAGCATCCTCTCACATAGGATTGACAGTGCAGCAAGTTCTAAAACAGCATTTCACCAAAGGCCAAATAATTAGTCAACATTCCCTATGATTTAGCCAGCCAATTCACCTGATATCTCACTCCATGTGACTTTTGGTTATGAGATATTTTAAAAACTTTGTTTGCCTAGAACATGTGGACAATTTAGCAACTTTGAAGGATCAAATAACACTTTATGTGAGACAAATATGTGTAGATTTGCTGCATTCCACAATGGAAAATGCAGTTCATAGAATGCAGTTTTTAGAAAATGTGCAAGAGCAACATTTTGAACCATAATTGTAATTGAGTCAGAATAAAAACTATTGTCAATTGTGACTTTTTGTTTTCTTTAATATGCATTCTTAACTCTGCATAGAGTAGCATTTTCCCCCTAATGGTGCATTTCAGAACAATTTATTTTCTTTATCGAAATTGAATTCCCATAGTTTGGAAAGTATGTTCACCAAATATGACTGAGTTTAGCCAATAGATTTTTTGCTACTAAGCTCTAAACACTTCCTCTTTAATTATGGCTACCCTATATTATATAGATCAGGAATGGGCAAGCTTTTTTTATGTAAGGCTACATTTAAAACTTTTGAATTGACGTGGGCCATACACAAGAGAAAAAAAAAACAAAATGCAGGTAAATCACAAATATTTATTCATATATGATTGTAACTTAACATAGTTATACTTAATATGACTTCTAGAACTGATGTGAAATAATAAATCTGATTATTATTGAATATTAGTCACTGCTAGTTTTAAATTATTTTTTAGACGTATATCTGTCAGCAATTTCTTGCTTTACTTTTTACTAAACTCACTGCAGAAAAAAATTGTTTGCATATAAAAATTGTAGAAAATAACAATAGACTTTTGCTGCATACTTCCTTAAGTTGAGAAATTGATTTTCTTTGATAAAAGTTTATAGATCTTTGGTGGTCGCAGTGCTAGGGTTGAGAAAGCTCCCTCCTTCCTACATCTACATCTTGATAAAAGTTTTATAAAGATATACCAAATTTTTTCTTTAAAAGTATCTTTCAAATCTAAATTACTTTATGTCTATTATCTCCAATTGAAATTCATTTGGTGCATTTTCTATATTTACTAAAAAAAATGCTGTAAAAATCCATATTTTATCTTCTCAGTTAAGAAATTTTTTTATTTAATTTAATTTTATTTGTTTATTTATTTTGTAAAATTTTGTGCTACACAGGCTGCACAAAATATTAATGCAGACCATAGGATGCCCATCCCTGATATAGATTTTAACTATAATTAATAGCTATTTTAGTCTATACCAGTGTTTCCCAAACTTTTTCTATGACAGAATACTTCACAAATCTTGAAATTTTTATGGAACACTTTGGTTATTTTATAGTACAAGTAAATATTAATAAATAAATAAATTAGGCAAAGCCTTGAAATTTTTATGGAACACTTTGGTTATTTTATAATATAGATAAATATTAATAATAAATAAATTAGGCAAACAAACATTTTTTATCAAATTGTAATTATGTAAAATAAACTAGCAACTCCAGTTTCAACTTGGTACGGTATTTTAATTAAATCATATGAGACTTATATTAATTTTCATAATTTTTTACAGAACACTTATTGTTCATCTTCGGAACACTGGTGTTCCATGGAAGATCAATTAGTGATCAATAGTTGGGAAACACTGACATAGAGTATTCAAATTTTGAAATATCATTCCTTTTTAGTTTAAGCTTCAAAATTCCTTTATGTTTCTATTACGAAACTGTTAAAAATTGGCAATCTTTAAAACTGTAACATATGAATAATGATATATTCATTTGAAGATTTCTTTATAAAAATGGCCATTATATTAATTACCACCAAAAGATTTATCAATAATTTTTATTTATTTATTTAGAATCATGAATAAATTCCTAGAGATTTAATTTTTATTTTAAATTCTTTCCAAAAATTTTATTTTTATCATAAATTCTTTCTATATTGAAGAAAATTCAAATATTACATAAGATATATAAGAATAGGTAGGCTAAGAATAGGCTTATTTTAATAGCACAAGAAATTATATATTTCTTTTTACAAAAATTATAACTTTATTCAATAAATGTTGTTTGCTTTTATTTTGAGAAAGATTAAAAGAGCATGTTTAAATTATTCAAATTTGTTTTAAATGTAAATACATTTCAGCCTTATGTAATTTAAATTTATTACTTTGACTAATTTTAATTAACCGAGTAAGTAAAGATCAAACAAATTGAAAATCTAAAGTTAAAAAATAAAATAATAGTAAAGTTAAAATAATAGTTAAATTAATAAAGTAATCTCTCTAGTTTCTTTGATTTCTAAATTTTGTTATTGAACTATTGTTTATATTAATATATATGGGTAGGCCTCGATTAGTGCAAATAATGGATTCCACGAATTTCTCGCACTATTCGAAGTATTAACTATATGTAAAATATGATAATTGGTTCTTGCTTTGTGAGATTCTGGCCATTAGCCAACCTCATGATGAATAATCACAATACTAACTGTTTAAGAAATATTTATTTTCATATTTTACATCATTGTTCATCATCTAAACTGTGAGAATCAGCAATTTCGATGTAATTAAGAAATAATTAGATCAAACGAGGGAGAAACAAAATACACAAGAAAAGGAGTTCTGTCAAACAACTCCGATGAAATATGACGACATTATAGATGGTATTTCGATTAGCTCGCGAACTTCATCCACAATAATAATAAATCGCTGAGAATGTCTATATCAGGTGTCCGCCAAATAGTCACGGATTGAACACCTGACTCAAAAATCTGACTCGGTGAATGTTCAAGAAGTAAACATCTGAATTCTCTCCCTGGGAAGAAGGGTCAAAAAAGGTCAGTGGGTACATAAGAGCTGTTGCCGCCCTTGATCCAGACCAGCAGTTGGTTCTAAGTGACCTCAGCTCGCGAACTTCATCCACAATAATAATAAATCGCTGAGAATGTCTATATCAGGTGTCGCCAAATAGTCACGGATTGAACACCTGACTCAAAAATCTGACTCGGCGAATGTTCGAGAAGTAAACATCTGAATTCTCTCCCTGGGAAGAAGGGACAAAAAAGGTCAATGGGTACATAAGAGCTGTTGCCGCCCTTGATCCAGAGCAGCAGTTGGTTCTAAGTGACTCCCGTGGCATTCGACATTTTGTCTCCAAAATTTCGACTGATCCTGCACGCTCTTGCAGTACGACTGAGTTGTCACCCAGAGCTTTACGACGAACCCTTTCTGGTACACTCCCATTGTTTGAAAGGAACCATCTACCAGCTGCATCTTCTTTGCTGCCACCCTATCAATTCTCCATCCCTCTCATCTACCGGTAAAATCTCCACATCCGACAGTTGGTTAAAAGGATGTCTCATCAACTGCCCGTCTCAACAAAGACTTTAGTGTGCTCCAGGAATCGAATTCCAAATATTTGAACTAAAGACTTTAAATCAGAGACTAAAGACTGTTATCAACGCCGATCAATATTTGTGTCTTCAAATTCCATCTCCACGGATTTTTGTATCAAGGTATCTCTTTCTCTAAAACGGGTGATCAACATTCACATGTGTTGTGATGGAGATCTCTCTCTTTTAATAAAGGAAGTTGTTCTTCGACGAACGTAGTCTTTGTGTCGACTTGCCGATCAGCACAATTATTACCCATCCTTACTCACGCGCTAAATAGATATACCGCTCGCCCATTCGTTGGCATCGTATACAACGATCCAACTGATGTCAGAACCTGATGTTAATCATATTTAGGCCTAACGCCTGTGTCAATATTGTCCTTGGTTTCACATAACTTACCAGAAATTGCGTCTCATACCATCATCAAACCAACCACCAAATTGAAACCAAAAGAACAAATCGAAAGCAGAAGTTGAGTGCCGCTTTTATATCGCTTAATCACATCCATTTTTTGCTCTAGCATAATCACTAACCTCTTCCATACCATCATCAAACCAACCGCCAAATTGAAAGCGGAAGTTGAGCGCTGCTTTTATGTCACTCTACCAAAAGAGTAAATCGAAAGCAGAAGTTGAGCGCTGCTTTTATGTCGCTCAATCATATCTATTTTTTGCTCTAGCAATCACTAACCTCTTCTTTTTTTCGTTTCCTGTTTTATCATCAAAAATGTTCTTTAAACCTGATTCTTATTTTTAAATCGTCCAGATCCGTTTTTTGCTCTAGCGTAAGTTATGTTGCTCAATCACATCCATTTTTTGCTGTAGCATAATCACTGACCTATGTCGATCAATCACATCCATTTTTTGCTGTAGTGTAATCACTAACCTCTTATAGCGGAAGTTGAGTGCCGCTTTTATGTCGCTCAATCACATCCGTTTTTTGTTCTAGCGTAATCACTAACCTCTTCTTCGTTTCCTGTTTTATCATCAAAAGTGTTCTTTCTTTCATCCATTTCGTCACATCCATTTTTTGCTGTAACGTAATCACTGACCTCTTTTTTTTCTGTTTCCTGTTTTATCATCAAAAGTGTTCTTCCTTTTATCCATTTCGATGCTTTTTAAAAGAAAATTCTGTACTATATTGTATGTTTACGATAACAAAGCTGAATAATAGTAATGTTAAATTGCTAACAGCAAAAAGCCCATTTTTCTGGTGTTCACCCCTTCAAAGCCAAGTGACTGTTCTTGGACTGCTCCTTGTCCCAAAGCCAAGTGACTGTTCTTGGACTGCTCCTCATCCGGTTTTACTAATCAAACAGTTAACGGAAAAAGTCCATCTTTCTGATGTTTCACCCCTTCAAAACAGTTAATGGCAAAAAGCCCATCTTTCTGATGTTTCACCCCTTCAAAAGTACAGTAATGTTAAACATTTAATGGCAAAAAGCCCATCTTTCTGATGTTTCACCCCTTCAAAGCACAGTTAACAGAAAAAGCCCATCTTTCTGATGTTTCACCCCTTCAAAATCTTTAACAGCAAAAAGCCCATCTTTCTGATGTTTCATCCCTTCAAAGCCGTGACCGTTCTTGGACTGCTCCTCGTTCGGTTTTACTAACCGAAAATTTGAACGGCAAAAAGCCCATCTTTCTGATGTTTCACCCCTTCAAAGCCAAGCACTGTTCTTGGACTGCTCCTCGTCCGGTTTTACTAACCAAAAATTAATATTAATTTGTTAGTTGATGACTGTTCTTGGACTGCTCCTCGTCCAGTTTTACTAACCAAAAATTAATATTAATTTGTTAGTTGATATCATAAGAAGGGATTGGACATTTGTTAGTAAGACTGGTCTATGCTTATAACTTGCATTAATTGAATATTTGCTCACACTAACTGAAAAACGGTATCAGTTTTGTAAGTTGTACTAATCGAATATCGCATTATTCAAACTCGCAATAATCGAGGCCTACCTATACATTGTATATTTAAAATTATTTGTGAACTTTAATATATAGTTGTCTGATTATTATGAAAAAATTAAAAATAGATATTAATGTTTTAAAGCAAATGTTTTAAGTATAGAAATATTTTATAATTCAGTTATTTGACAATATATCAGGTGGGCAAGTTTTTCGGTAAAAAGAGCCACACATAATACTTTTCATACATTTATGAATGTTCAAGAGCCGCAGAAAATATTATTTTAAAATTGCATTTATAAATAATAAACACAATTATATAGTAGTCTTTATTCACCAAAGAAAAATATATTTAATCTCTAGTAATCACTTTTTGAATTAATTTTGGCAGGAGCGACACTGGCCATCAAATGTTGAAACATTTTTTACCAACCAAATATGATGATAAAATCCACATTAACAACCCTATTGGCCAGTATAATTTAAAAACTAAAAATTTGAAGTTTCAAAATATCTATTTTTATATATATCTAAAGCATTTATAAAATAAAATATTCTAATATTAGTAGATACCTATACTACTATAGATTATTAATATAAAATTTTAAGAAAAATGGTAATGAAAACAAATATTGTTTTGGGAGCCACATGCAACTCGTGAGCTGCAGTTTGCCCACCTTTGCAATATATATTTTATATTTGAATATCAGCTCTTCCATTTAAGATATTTCCTTATCAGAGTTTCATGATGTTTCATAATTTCAAAAGGAAATATGATGTTTCATAATTTCAAAAGGAAATATAATAATCTTATCTATCTTTTAAAATATAATTTGTTTCCTCCATATTATATTAATTTAGATAATTATTTAATATAATAAATGTAAATTATTTTAAACATAAAGTTTATATAAAAATATTTTTGAAATATTTTTCAAGCATGCTGGTTCTGATGCCTTAGAATTAAATTTGTCTTGTCCTCATGGAATGGGTGAGAGAGGAATGGGTCTTGCTTGTGGTCAGGTATGTTGTATTTATAAATTTTAAATATATAGTTTTATATATTTGTGGTTAATATTAAATAATATGCTATCTTGAATTTTTCTAATATTAACAAAATTTATTAAATTATTTATCTTTATTTTTATGACATGGTTAACTCTGACCTATCCTGTCCATTATTTTATTATGCTCTTTTTATTATTTATATTTTTATTTTTATGACATGGTTAACTCTGACCTATCCTGTCCATTATTTTATTATGCTCTTTATATTTATATTCAATATTATTTAACATATTTTTGTTTAAGAGTTAACTTACTTCTATGTTCTCCTTCATAGTATTTAGCAATCGTGTTTACAGAATGGACATCTGTCTTCCGAGGGAGCTTTCTCGGTTTGTGATGTCATCTCATCTACATAATTTTACCACTGATCCGATATGAGAAAATAAGAATGATCTTTATTGATGTTTTGTTTGGTTTATAATTAAATTGTAAAGAGGATGACATGAATTGATTACACTATAAAATAATAAATTTAAACTTGTTGCACAAATTTATGTAAATGAAGCAACATGGGACTGTAAGTCACCCCATACAAAAGCCTATGTAGTCAGCGACACAGCGAGTATTGTATTGACATAGAACTGGCTAAGTGACAATTAAATTTCTTTTAAACATCTACAATTGCTTGAAGTTTATATCGGTGATGGAGGTATTAGAATTTAAATAGTATTTAAAGTTTATTTCTTGTGAATAATTGGATTTTTTGATATTTGAGTTGGATTAAATAAGTTTTATTGATTAATTAACTGTTGCTTTATTAGTGTTTTAATAAATCTTTAATTAACACTTTAGTAAATGTTTGAGTCTAATAAAAATTTATATTTTTTGTTATTTAACTTGTTCTGTGAATTTATTCAATTTATTAATATAAGTTTCTAATATCGTTTTGTCAGTTTTAATCTAATACTTGTTTGATACTTCTAGTTATAAGTTTCTGGTTGTTTGTTTTGCTGGTTAGACATTAACTTTTGATAGATTGTTTTTGGATTTGATTATATTTAAGTTAGAAAGCAGGGAAAGACCTGAGCTCAGTCCAAACTCTGGATTTGCAGAGTCGTGTAAACCATTAGATTTAGTTTATAATTAATATTACTGGTATTCGTTAGAATTTGCGACTTTGCATTTTTTCAAATACTTCTTTACTTCTTTCAAATAAGCATTTGCTATTTACAAATTAGATACTTGGTTGACACAGATGAAAATTAAAAAAAAATGTATAATGGTTTATAGTAAGAAATGTGTGTACTGTTATAAAAGTTTAAAATTTTATGAAAGAACTAAAAAGATTTGAAGATATAGACTTGCTAAAGCCAAATAAAGGAAACTATAATGATTCATTTTAGCATCATTTGTCTTGTAGTGATTGATCTTTTTAATCTGTTTTGTATATTAAAAAAATATTTAACTGGTGAAATCTTATTATATATTCAATTATATTAATAAAATAATAAAAAGCTTTCTTGCCAATACATCTCCTATTTACTTCTGTTAAGACTGTTAAACCTCTAACAATAATGATTGAGTGATAAAAATTTTATTAGATTTCTATCATATTTTCATTTAACTTTATATTTTAATATTATCTATGTAAATTGAGAATGTATGAAATCTATATTTAAAATTATTATATAAATAAACGTCATCAGTCAAAGCTGTTATACATGATACATAGTACAATATGAATAAATATTTCAATTAAAATAATTATATCAATGTTAATTTTACCTAATGACCTATATATAATACCTCAATTTCTCCAAATAATTTGGACTGAAAGATTTTATGTAATTCAGATTTTGCAAAATCAGAAAAACGATTCGTTAACATAAACTACTGCAGTTTGTCAATTGTTGTAATTATACTTATACCACATTATGGCACTACATTACTCTCTGACTAAAAGCAAGACAATGCCATATATGATATTACATCAATAATGTGATACTAACCATCAACAAACAATACACCAAACATAAATAAAGTAATATAATCTTTTAAATGTTGTAAATTAATGTTTAGACTTGTATCCTGCAAATACAATAAATATGCTATAATATCTATAATATGTTCAAAAGTAAAAAAAAAAAATTGGAAAATTTTTTATAGAGGTCAGGTATATTAAAATCTGAGAATACCCATATTTCATTATTATAAAATATGAGTGTCACGAACGGCGGGACTCCCGCCCGAACGTGACCCAGGATCGGGACCCGCGCCCCAGTCGCCTTCGGTTCAGTGCTTAACTTAATGTTAATGTTGATTTCATGTGCCTCGAACCATTTAGCAAAATGAGTAAGTCCACAACTAAAATGCTCCATAAAGAAAACATAACTAATTTTATTTTTAAACAAGTAACAAAAAACTTACAAAATATTATTAGTAGAAACTTAAAACAACTTATGATCTTCTCAAAATTAAATCTTTCAAAACGATGATACTTAATAAATGACTTTTTCCTGTCACCGTTGATTTCTTTCAAAACAGTCACCAATACGACAGTCCACAACAGAGTAAGGTTAGCAGTACCAAGGACAATGTTATCTAGATGATAGACGAACATGCAATCCACGAAGACAGGACGGGACAGGAACCACCAAGCAGAATGATCACAATGTGTTGAATGCTGGAGAAGACCACACAGCTCCGTCTTCTGGTCGCTTATTTATACTGTACTTGATTTACATAACAGACATGTAGAAACTAATAAAAATTACTTGAACATTACTTGATGATTACTTCTTTCGTTAATTATTTTTCATAAGTGGACTTTTAAACAAAATATAAATTATTATTTCACAATATAATTCTTTTATACGTTTTTCAACCATCCTTTTTCGAACATGTGACCATGACGTCAGTCTTTGGCCATTTGCCGCGCTGATTCGACCTGTTTCGGACGCTTTTCAAGGTAACAGTTTCTTTTTTTTTTTTTTTAATTGAATCTGCCCCACTTTTTCTTAGAATCCTTACAGAGTAACTTTGCACAAAAATGGAAAAATTAAAAAGTACCAAACAATGATAATGTGCAATGGATGCTAAGATATTATCAAAGTCTTCTAAGTATTTATAGCCATAAAACTAACAGACTAAACAGTTACAATAATAATAATAATAATAATAATATGGACAAATGAAAAACTTAGTTAACTGATTAGGAAAAAAAAATCAATTGAGATTTAAAACTTAGTATAATAATCAAAAGCAGTTTCAGTATTTATTTAAATGATTAGAGACTGTTAATGTGAATTGCATAATTATTACTTTATAAAAGCTATAATCTGAAAGTTAGATTAATTACTTAAAAATACATTTAAGTAAATAAACAAAATATAAATAGTATATAGAGTTTTAATAAATTATATTTGTAAGGGAAAGTAGAAGTTTTAATTTATTATAAGATGCATAATCTTCTAAGTATTTATAGCCATAAAACTAACAGACTAAACAGTTACAATAATAATAATAACTAAGTTTTTCATTTGTCCATATTAACTGATTTATATATTAATTTAATTAATTAAAAATAACTAGTAATAGAAAAAATACAGATCAAAAGTCAATTTTAAAATTTAAGAATTTTAAGATATAATACTAAAATTGGCTATTTGGAATTTTATTTTATATTTACAATAAAATTTGCTAAATTTTCTAATTTTCTGTACGATATTAAAAATAGAACAAAACTGAAAGAATATTATCCAAGAAATATGATATATAATAGTTTGGTTATTTTATTATATTAAATAAAATCAAATTCCGCGATTTCCCCGGATATTTAATGAAAATTATTCATTTGATAATCACGATCCTGTGATTGATAAAAATTTCTCAGATTTTCAATCACTAGAAATTTACCCATACAATGGACTCAGGAGACGCAATTTCCTAATGGTGATATTAGACAATTTCTCATTGGTATAAATTCTGCAATCTGTATCAAACTGATCAAATTCTGTCATCCTTGAAACAATAGTTTAAATTTGGTGGACTTCCTAATCCATTCCTTTCATTTAGATTCAGAGATACCAGTTAATGCAGACTACTGCACAGACACGAATCAGTCTACTTGTGGTTCCATTCAGTGCTCCCCTTGTGATTCAGAATTCCTGTATGATCCGCAAGCAATTATCTATCACGGCATCAAAATCATTCATGAGCATTTTTCAAACATATTGATTGGTCCTTCAGAGTGGAAAGTCAAGCATTTCCACGTGTCCAATCCGGAGTTCTGGAGGACCCGAGTTCGATTTTCTTCTTGGAAATACAGAGCCGTAACTAGGGTACGCATCGCCTGTGGCAATGGTCAAAACTGCACTCCCCATTTTTTCATTTAAAGATAACAACGCTGAAATTGACTCATCTCCTTCAAAATAAGTTGATTTTGAATCTGCTGTAAGATATTTGTTTGAATGAGCAAATAGATTTGTACAAATCCAAGCAAATAGATTTGTACAAATCCCTTTTTATTACTTTTCTTTAGGCCTCTCCATGAATTTTCACTGAAGAGGCTTTCAAAATCAACTCATTTTGATGGAGATAATTCAATTTCAGCATTGTTATCTTTAAATGAAAAAATGAGTTATCGTAAACTTTTACTTTATCAATAAAAATAGCTCCCCAACCTGGCGCCTTTGTTTGGGGTACAACTTGGCCGCTCTTACCCATGATTTATCTCTTCTAAGAAATAAAAACATAACGTTAAAAGAACATAACGTTAACGTTAACGTTGAAAGAAAAACATAACGTTATGTCTGCGAACGTTTATCGAAAAACTCATTCAATTGAAAAATTTGCGCCCCTAATCAAGCTGCGCCCGTGGCTAATGCCGCTTTCGCCACGCCCTAGTTACGGCCCTGTGGAAATATTTCATGGAGTCCTGACTCAGTCCATCGATTCCCGTCCTCCACAATCCGGCTGACTCCTTCGCAGGGGTGGGAGCCTGTGGCAGCGTGCATTTATGTCGCCCCGGGCAAAAAGACAAATTGCCGCCCTAAGCTAATAAATTTAGTTTGATACTTTACTGCAAGAAGTGCTGTGTTTTTATTTAAATAGATGCCATAATTTGTAAAAAATTTTCCATTTCTGTTGAGTCTTAAAAATAATAATAAATTTCTACATTTGCTTTATTATTAAATAATAGTTATACAAGCTCTTAAATGCAGAAATATTTGTGAAATGTTTTCAATGTATATCACAGCTGTCATCAGGAAATTTAAAAATTCTATTTTAATATTGTATTACAATAATTCAATCAATTTAAATTTTCACATTTAATTATGCCAGTAATTTATTGATATATATATATCATCTCATAAAACAGATTAATTTTTTATCATTACATAATTCAATCAATTTAAATTTTCACATTTAATTATGCCAGTAATTTATTGATATATATATATATCATCTCATAAAACAGATTAATATGTAATGATAAAAAATTATTGTAGTTATAAAATATCAGTTCAATATTTTTTTTCACATTTTTATAAAGGTGTTTAATACATCACACTCATGATGGAGATATCACTCTTAGGGGATTATTGTTAATATTATAACAAATCTTTTTTCTGGTTGCAATTTCTAAGAATTCTAGTGTTGTTATGTAATAATAGAACAAATCTGTGAAAGATGTAATCCTTCACAGATTTTACCATGATTGCATTAGGCCATTGAACATGCAAATCATATTCATAATTTTCTTTCAAATCTAATGATCTTAAACTTTTAAGCCGAAACTCAAAAGGGGATAATGATTAAATAGATCCTAATACTGCCTAAAATCCATTGATTATAATGGAATTTTAATCATTTCAACTGATATTTAAATCTTTTATTTATTTATTTCTTAATTCAGAGATGATGCTAACATTAGTCGAATTTATTTGAAATTATTAAAATTTCATTATAATCAAAGGTTTTAGCAGTGCTAGGATCTATCTAATGAAATTTTTATTAATATGGTTTTGCTTGCATATTGTGCCATTAAGTTTTTTTCAAATGCTATTGTAGTTTAATATAGTATTGACTTTAAATTTAATAACTGCATCTTTCTATTTTTATTTAGTTTTATTGGAAATCTAAAATATTTCATGGTTTATTTGATGTGAGATTAATATGAATAATAAATATACAGTATGTTATGTAATTTGTCATAAATTGAAATTATATTGTATTTCAATATACATTGTTGAATTAGAGATATTTATAAATATTCAAACTTTTATAATTTGTAAATAAAGTAGAAATTCAATAAAATATTTTTAATATTTCACAGCATCTTCTGAAATCTTATTTAATTTACATTATACAGTTCTATAAAATGAACAACATAGGGATTAGGTACATAGAACCTAGGGACATAGGTCCTCACAGGGACTAGTTCATATAAAATGAACTAGTCCCTGCGAGAGTTACAAGACCTCTAAAAGAGTTCCACTATCTATTATTCTAGGACAAATTCCAAATAGAATTCACAAAGTTATATTATTATAATCTTTTTTTAAAACTAATTTATAAAATCAGTTTTAAAAAAATATATATAGCTTTATGAATTCTGTTTGGAATTTGTCCTAGAATAATATATTGTTCAAATAAAAATTTGAATTAGTTTAGTGTAGGACAATTGTAATGAATACTTCAATCTACTAAATCTGGAAAGATGATAAAATTGTATTTTCTATAAAAATTTTGGCAAAAATCTTAACATTTTGAGATTGAAAGAGAATTTATAATGTGTATATATGTATTATACATTATTTCTTAAGTTATATGATCTCCTGATTTTTTAATAATTGTTAGTGTGTAAATATAAAAAATTTTAGTAAGTTGTGGTATAGTATTAATGTTTTAAAAATTACTTGATTTTATATTTCTATTGAAGTTTTTTCTTTTTTTTTAAGTATTTTAAAAAATTCTTATATAATTTAGATGAAAGAATATCAAAAAAAAAACTTTATATGTTACTGTTAAAGTTCAAAGACTGATAAATCTTAGAATTTATCATTATGGTGTGGCAAATGTATGAATTTCTAATAAAATATTTAAACTTTGAGTTTTTACTAAAAGTTAGTAATCATAATACATTTAATTAATTAAATTAATGCTTATTTTAATTAGCTGTTTTTGTTTTTGTTGTTGTTTTGAAATCTATTTTGTATTGCATTTTAAAGCTAAAATATTCAATAATTTTAACAATTGTATATTCAACAGAACAATTCTTAAGTTATATGATCTCCTGATTTAAATCAGGAGTAATTGTTAGTTTGTGTAAATATAAAAAATTTTAGTAGGTTGTGGTATAGTATTACTGTTTTAAAAATTATTTGATTTTATATTTCTATTGATGTGGTATATATTATAAGTAATGAATCAGAATTAAGTGTTACCAAATTGTGATCATACAAAAATATAAAATGAACTATAATGATTTTGAACTTATTTGTATTTATCTAATTCATATTTTAAATTTCAAATGAATGTAAGTTATGAGTTCATTAATTAAAATGTAAGTTTGAATTTAATTTTGCCATTTACTTCTTTGCTACTTTAAAAATAATTTTAAGTATATATTAATCATCTATAAAGTTTCAACAATAGAAATTTATATCTAAATATCTCTTTTTGTAGAAACCTGAACTAGTGAAAAATATTAGTTTGTGGGTGCGGGATGCTGTTAAGATTCCGTTTTTTGTAAAATTGACTCCAAATGTTACTGATATTGTTGAAATTGCAGTAGCTGCTTTTGAAGGTAATTTTAATGGTTGTTTATGTAATTAATTAAATTTATGCTATTCAAAATTTTTACATAATTTATAATGGGTTTAATAATAGTTGTGTTTTATATGAAAAGTAAATTTATACTTATTTGCAAAAGATATTTATATATATGATTTTAGAGAAACTATTTTTTTTTTAATTTCAATATATTAAGAAATGAAATTGTTCTATCAAATTTTATAAATAAAATGTACATAGAAAACATTAAATTTATTATAATAATATTTTTGATAATATAGTATTGGTTATGAAATAATCTTAACAAAATGAATTTATTATAGGTAAAGCTGATGGAGTAACAGCTACTAACACATTATCAGGTCTTATGGGTCTTAAAAATGATTCTACTCCGTGGCCAGCAGTTGGATTAGAAAAACGGACAACATATGGTGGAGTTTCTGGAAATGCTATTCGTCCAGTAGCTCTGAGAGCTGTATCAGCTATTTCTCAAGCTCTTCCTGGTTTTCCAATACTTGCAACAGGAGGTATTGATTCTGCAGAAACTGGACTTCAGTTTATTTATTGTGGAGCTTCTGTTTTGCAAGTATTAATAAAATATATTTAACATTAATAATAATGAGCATTAATTTAGTGATGATTATATAAAGTATTTACAATATTTTCCTTTTCCATAAATAAATTACTTTCTTTCAATAAAGAAAAAGATAATAATACAATAATTCTGAATTCTGCATTATTAATAATTAAAATGATGATAGTGATTGAATTTATTGTAATTACTAATTATAATAATACAATCACTATTATCCTTTATTAACACACTGCTGACCACTTCCAAGCATCTTAAAAATAGGCTTGGTCTCCAAAGAGAAGAAAAAGAACAGGCATTCCTTTTCTCCTCACTGGAGACCAAGCTTATTTTTAAAATGGGCAAATGAATCAAAGCCAATATGAATTAATTTCTGTCTTTCTCACATGCTTAGCTTTTCTAACACACAATATGGGATTTGTTCCTTCGGATTTGATTCAAGTGCTTCCATTTGGAACAAATTTTCAAGTTATATTTATTTTTTATATAAGGAAAGCAAATTAGCACTCTTTCATATTTAAATTCTTGTTGTTTATATGAGATTCATATTCTAAAGGATAGCAGAATTGTGAAGATGTTAGAAGAATCTTTTGTAGATATTTTCATCAAGAAAAACTTAAAATAAATTAAATCTGCTTAATCTGATAAACTGCAAAATATTTCAAAAAATAACATACATTTTTCTGCAGAATAGAAAATATTTTCTTTACTCTAAAAAATTTTAGATGAACATAACTCATAAATTTTTAGAGATATTTTGAAAAACTGCCAATACACTACATCAAATGCTCATTCTTGCAGATCAACAGTTTTTTAAAAGTATAAGATTTTAAATTACAAATACAATATAATTTTAATATCTTTTAAATCACTACATACAGCTATAAAGTGTGTGTGGAATATTCTCTGTTACATATTTAAAATGTAAAACATGAAAAATAAAGAAAAACCAGAAATTACCCACTGACATAAATGAGCGGAAATGTAATCATGTAATTTAATCTAATAATATTGCATATAACAACAAAAACACCTCCAAATTCGTGTAGGGAATCCATCAATGAGGGAATCGTAAAATAGAATTCGTGTAGGGAATCCATCGATGAGGGAATTGTAAAATGGCATCCATTTTTATGTTACAGCGCCATCTGCGAATTCTGTCTTTTTAGAGGACCTACAATTTCAATGTAATTTCTATTCTTTAATTTTTAAATTATTAATAACAACAAATAATTTGGGCTGTGGCAGACATCCAAAAATTAGACTTTTCTAAAGATACTCTATTTATAGAAATCTGTACAGTAGTTCAATCGAAAAAGGGACATCTGGCCAGCCAGCCAACCACGTTTGACATTAATATATATGATATGTGAAAATTTTTTTATAATACTAAAGATACCCTATTTATAGAAATCTGTACAGTAGTTCAATCGAAAAAGGGACATCTGGCCGGCCAGCCAGCCAGCCATGTTTGACATTAATATATATATGTGAAAATTTTTTTATAATACATATTTTACAAAAGATACTCTTCTTTTGTAAAATGTAAAATTTTCTATAATACAGTCATCCCCAAAGTTGCATCATAACTAGATGGGATCAAATCTAGCAACAGTAGTTGAGATGACATAAATTGAATAAGATTTTTCCATAAACTTAATGTCAAAATAGAGGGATTTGTTCTAGAGCAAAAATTTTCACCAAAAAAATCAAGATATATTTATTCTGTACTTATAAAAGATTAGCAAAAAATATCAATCTTGATAAATCAAATAGCAGTTTAATCAGTACCTAGATAATTGCTAATGATGAACCTTGCTATAAAATACAAACACAAAATTTTGTGATAAAAATATATGTTTATAAAAAATTGACAAATATAGTTATAAATAAATATTTACCATTTGTAGAATATATAATAAAGTTTATTGCTTTGTAAAACTCATATTATTTGAAAAATAAAGTATAGAAATTTATATTTTAATAACATTATTCAAACTTAAGATTTAATAAGAAACTGCATGTACAAAATATGAAGAAATTCATTTATTTCTTCATATTTTAATACCTCAGAAATTCATTTATTTTTTGTTTAAATAGAGGATTCATCAAATATGATTCTAATTTATTATTATTTGAGATTTTGTAAGATTTATTTCCAATCAATGATTTAAGAATATTGTATATAAAACTATTCTGTATTTGAAACTAATTTACTATATGGCCTTATTTTCTCAGGTGTGCAGTGCTATACAAAATCAAGATTTTACAGTAATTGAAGATTATGTAACTGGTCTTAAAACTCTATTATATCTTCAAAGCTTGGAAGATATGTCAAATTGGGATGGGCAGTCACCACCTACACCCAAACATCAAAAAGGAAAACCTGTGCCAAAATTATCAAATTTAATTGGAAAGGTAAAAATTAATTAATATAATTCTTTTGATTAAATCAAAGATGATATTTTTTGACTTTTTATAATTAGAATCTTCCAAATTTTGGACCATATCTTAAAGAGAAAGAGAATTTGATTATTAAACAAAAGCAAAATATTGATTTATTATTAAATTGTGATCAGAATTCAAAAAAAACTTCCAGTGTTAACATCAATCAAGTGCCAAAAATTAAGGTCAGTTTAAATATTTCAAAATAATTTTTTTAAAAATTTAATAATTTTAAAATTATTTTAAAGGATATTTTGGCTAAAGCAATTAATAAAATTGGAGCTTTTAATGATTTGGATTTAGAAAAGCAAGTTGTGGCTTTAATAGATGAGGTAATTAATTTTTGTTCATTTAATAATCAATGAATTATAGTGATTTACCATTAAGTATAAATGGATATATAATCCATCCTTAGCTTATTATTTTGGATTTGCAGTTCTAAAACAAGATATTAGCCATTAATATTCATCAAACTACTTAAAAATGTTGAAAATATACAATATAAGATCCTCAACTTTTGACAATTCATCATGATCACCATCAGTGATTTTGCAATAATAGCAATCATGCCAGCATACAATGCTGCTTTAATCAGTTGTGTTATTTCAAGAATGTTTCCTGATTTATCTTTTAATTAAATTACATATCATAAAGAAATTCATTCTAAAAAAATTTGCAGAAAATTCTCAAATTTCATATTAAAAAAAGAAACTTGAAAATAAACTTTTGTCAATATGTACGGTTCATGAAAGTGATAAAAAAATTACAACGATTATAAAAATTGCAAAATCTAAAATTATCAAGAGAATCATTTTTTTCTCTGTCAAATTCTAACATTAAATGGTCAATCATGTAAAGAAACTTGAAAATAAACTTTTGTCAATATGTACGGTTCATGAAAGTGATAAAAAAAATTACAATGATTATAAAAATTGCAAAATCTAAAATTATCAAGAGAATCATTTTTTTTCTCTATGTCAAATTCTAACATTAAATGGTCAATCATATAAATGACTGCTTTACAACACAGCTGTCATTTGGAAGATTTGAATTTATTTTTGAGTTCCACATTTCAGAATTTTTAGGAAGGATCTAGGCCCAATTATTCAATTGAATTTCAATCATTTGATTAACTCCATGATGAACTTTGAAGTGGCCACTAAATACATCAATTGAGCAATTTGAAAACAACTAAACAAATCAATTTAGCATTCATTTTAAACAAACCAAATAAAATTTCAATTATTATAATAACTGCATCTGATTTTGATATATAGTTTTAGTTATGCTTATTTTGATACTCTTTTTTTTTTATGTAAATATATTTAGAAATTAAGATGGACTAAATAATATATCTATTATTTCTTGAATTTTATATACAGTTGATTCCACTTAATTGGGACACGTTGGGACTAATCCATTTTTGGCCCCAATTAAGTAGCTGCCCAATTAAACGAATTAATAATAAATTCTAAAATAAAATATGTAATACATAAGTAAATAAATAAATAGGTAAAAAAATAATAATTAATAAAGCATTAAAATAGGTACCTAAACCAAAATATATAAAATATTTGTAATGTAAATAGTGAACAAAAATAACACATACATGATAAATTTTACAATTTCAAATTTTAATTCTGCAAAAATGCATCAAGTGTAGTCTCTTTTGATTTTGATACACCAGTTGTATTAGCAAGTCTATGATGGCTTATATTAAATGGCTGGCTTTTAATTTTATCCAGCAAAGCAATTTTACTTGAAAGTGTAAAATCATTTCTTGGCATCTTGGCAAAGATTTAAAAATTTTAAATAAAATCAACACCGTAAATGGATATTGCTAGGCACAGTAATGGTAGACTCTTAAGTAGACACATAGTTGCCGGATGCATGACAATAGATAATTGATTTGCATCATGCTAGTGTTGACAAATATTAGTGTATTATAGTGTTGACATACTTTCAAAAAATCCCTAATATGTAAAAATTTGCTAAATTCCTTTTCTGCTACTGTTCTAATTAAGTGAAAAGTTGCCCCAATTAAGTGTTTAAATTATGTATTAGTTTATTAGTTTGGTTTCCATTCTTTGAGATTTGGCACAAAAAAGCGATTGCCTCAATTAACTAGTGGCCCAATTAAATGGAATCGACTGTATATATAAAGTGTTAGCAGAGGTGAGAATGTGCATTCTTTATATCAAAGAAAACACTTGTTTATTCAATATTACTTAACTATGCATTTAAAAAGAAACATATGACAATTATAAATAGAAATTACATTTATTATTATACTTATGGGAAAGCATGTTCAAAGTTAATGTTTTGAATTACAACAGAAAATTTCGAATATTTCCTTATCATAAATCAGAAATCATGTAATAATGTAGTATCAAAATATTTAAAAATAGCAAAAAAACTTATTGGTGAATTACTATATGTATTAAATTTTATTAAACTAATTTATTGATTTGTTTTATATTTTAGGAAATGTGCATTAATTGTGGAAAATGCTATATGACTTGTAATGATTCTGGCTATCAAGCAATTATTTTTGATCCAGAAACACATCTTCCTAAAGTGACAGATAACTGTACTGGTTGCACTCTTTGCCTCTCTGTCTGTCCTATTATTGATTGTATCAAGATGGTCGCAAAGACAATACCTCATAATCCAAACAGAGGAATTCCACCTAAAATGAATGATGAAATAAATAACAATATTATGCCTATACAATAAATATATTTTTGATCAATAAGTTTAATTTTGGTAATAAAAAACATTAACACTTAACTAGTTATTGAGTTTGAGTATTTAATTTTGAGTAAATTTTCAGTATTTAATAGATTTGAACCATATTAAATTAAATCAAATTATATTGTATTTTAAATATAGAAATTATATAAATTGTATTGTAACATTCAAAATGCATTATACAGTAAGTAATACAGTTTAAATTACTGTATGGAAAATCAAAATTTATATTCAAATAATTATATGTTCATTTTGATTAGGAAAATAAAAATTTAATCAAATACAATATAGCAAGTTAACAAATGCATATAGTTTTGTAATAATAGAGATACCATCATCAGTTCTTTAAGTTTTGAGACAATCTTTATGGTTATTGCTGTCATCCATTTTTACATCATTTTGTCATCATATTCTTTTTAGGTTTTAGGTTATAACAAGTATCAGAATACATTGCATGTTTGTTGCATTTTTAGGAGATATGGATATAGATAGAATTCAATGCACATTCAAAAATTATCATAATTCAAATTATTCTGCAAGTTTTCAGAAAGAACTGAATATAAAATTTTCAAACAATTTATCTGAGTTCAGCTGAAACATATGAATGGATAGGCTCAGATTGTTTGTGTAAACACATTTATGATAGATGTTTATTTATGTATATTGCCTTAAAAAATATTTTTTTTATGAGATTTAGTTTTTTATCAATTTTAATTAAAATATAAGAAATGGTTTCTTTTGTAACATCTATAAATTTAACTTTAGATATGACTAGGAAATCTCATCATGTAAAATATTGTATGATACAAGAACAGTTCTGGTTGACAAATTAAAATAAAAATAAGATATAGAATTATGTAATGATACATTTAGAGTATTTTCAGCCATCTATTCATCATCAGAAAACAATGAAATGACATAAAAGATCTAGTGATGAAGAAAATCTAACCTATGAAACAAAGAGGGATAAACAAATTCCCTTTCTAAATAAAGGTCACAGAAAAATCTCTCCTATATTGTCTTAAGCATCTTATCAACATATATGATTTTGCCTCTTATGATTGGTGATACTATGAAATGTGTGTGGTTCCTGATTTATCTATCTAGTCATGTTTAGGCCTATATTTAGTGCATATGATGAGTCCAGACATGCTTAAGAAAGGATTTTTCTATGAACTCTATTAAAGAGATCCTTTTCTTTTGTTTTATTGGTCAAGTTTCTTCTGGCCATATTGATATATAATTACATTATCTTTAGTATCATTTGGTAATTTATGTTTTTTTTAATCCAAGCTTTCACACATCAATAAATTACCAAATGAAGCTTCAAGATCAAATCTAAAAAGTTTTAATTTTACGATGAATTTTTTTTCATATTATATTAAGTAATTTTACAATTATTTTATATATTCACACATATATATAAATATAAACCAAATTTTGAAACATTGGATTAAAAAAAACAAAATTGCTTGAGAGTAATAATTATTATTTTAAAAACATTTTTATGACTTATTTTATAGTGTAAAACAATTCTACAATTAAAGTATTATCAGAAAATGAAATGAAATTTTGCTCAAGATTATCTAAAGTAGAAAATATTTATCTTGATAATTTAATAGAGATTAATTTTTAATGCATTTTTTAAAATTGATTTGGGATCTCAATTCTGTTAATTATTCAGATGAGAGAATATCACTCAACAAATTCAAGATAAGATGATTTTGTCTTTTACTGCATTTTTTTTTTTTTGAATAATTGAATCAGGAATGTAAGAAATCTATCCTAAGAATATCCAAAATAAAAATTTTTAATTTCATTCCTTATAAAATTTTTGTTGAGATCAAATGATTATTCTTATACAATGGATGAAGTCCTTAATCACAAAATTAAAAGTGATTAAATTTTTCTATAATTTAAGTTACAATCTTATAATTTATTTCGGAGCACTCTTGTACCAGAATTTTTCATTGATTTTATATATACTCTATTCGAATTAAAATTTTATAAAGTTAATATGATTAAGTGTTTTATAAATATTTAAGCTACTGATAAAAAAGCACTATTTGATAATCATGAATTGAATCTAGAGTACATTTCAGTATTATAAAATAAATTGTAATAAACTACAATTTGAAAACTTTGAAGCAAAGAATATATTGATACGAAATTATTAATTCAATTTATAACACCATTAATATTGAAATATTCCTTTTGAGAAGTTAAATGCTGTGACGAGTATAATAAATTAAAATATAATAAAATATTTAAATCGCTCATATGACTAATTAATTTAATTCTAACATTTTTAAAGGAAATAATTGTTGAATTATTCATTTCATTGCTATCATACATACACACTATTTCTTAACACCGCTTGTAAAAGTTCATCAGTTAATTTTGATCTCAATTTGGACTTAATAATACCCCTCATGATTGAAAAAGTTTTTCTCATATATATTAGTGTTTCCAAATAATGAAAACATATTTGAAAGCACTTATATATGTATTTTTTTTAACTGAACAATTTTTAATTATAATATAATTTATTTATGTGTAAAAATGTAATGTCACTTATACATGTATTTTTTTTTAACTGAACAATTTTTAATTATAATATAATTTATTTATGTGTAAAAATGTAATGTCTATGAATTCAAGATCGTGGATGATCTGACATAGCGGGCCACATTTGGCTCGCAAGCCGCACTTTGGGAACTCCTGATCTAATTGAACAATACTGTAGAACAAGGGTGTCAAACTCGCGGCCCACAATGACTGTATTTGCGGCCCAGCCAACAAAACGTACACAATAATAACAATGACCATATTTTGTTCAATGTTTTCACGTATGTAGTGAAACTACGCGCAGGCGTACCATTCACCCTCCCCTTTAATATTAGCAGCTTATATTTTAGCAACCTACTGACTACCTATAATATGTCCCAGTTAAGAACAACCCTGATGTAAACAAACCGTTTCTCTGAAATTTATATTCATGCTCTCTAAATGAAGGCAAAGTTCATAGAAGTTGGCGTGCCTGAATTTTATAGATATTTACCAGTCAGGCTTGAAAATACACGAAGATTTGCATGTGAAATCATTTCCATGTTTGGAAGTACTTAACGGTGCGAGCAGTTATTTACACTTATGAAAGAAAATAAGTCTCCTATCAGATCCAGAATTAAC
>AYEL01074384.1:0-29523 GCA_000484575.1 Olivierus martensii | reverse complement strand
GGCTCGCAAGCCGCACTTTGGGAACTCCTGATCTAATTGAACAATACTGAAGAACAAGAATTAATTTCATTATAAGGAAAATAAATGCCCAATTGACAGAAAAAACGAAAACATAAAATATCGAAGCCGAAGTATGGGAATGAAAAATGCTGTCTGAAGTCATTGTGTTTTATTTATAAAATGTCCGAATTACTTATTAATTATTGTCTCATATATTATTTATGTATTCAAATGCTGAAATTACTTTTTAATAATTTTAAAATAAGTTAAGTACTTTATATGATACATCTATTGCCCAGATTATTTTTAAAACTTTCCCAAGCAAAAATACCAAAGCAAAATAGCAAAAGCTAAATACCATTAACTTATAAAACAGTATGTATTTACAATTTTTAATCCGGCATTATTTTATTATTTTTTATACAATAATAAATAATTCTGAGTAACCAGTATGATTACTACCTTCGCATAAATTTTAATTATGTATATATAATATAACGGGAAAAAAGAATTTGGTTTTGAATTGGTACCTATATCTAAACTTCGCGTTAACTAGATGTCCCAAACATGGCGGCATTCAAGGTTATGTCCATACTTCTCTATAGGAGCATAGAGTGACTTAAATTTCGAGAGTCGGATATCTGTGTAACATAATCTGTGATCTGAGAGAGAGCAGCAGAGGGGATAGGCAAGGCAATGGAATATGTGAATCAGACAACGAAAAGTAGGGCGGCAAGAAGATTTATCTGTGACTCCCGACCGGGAGAGGTTTTTTAGATTTAAAATTAACTGTCATTCGATTTAAAGTATGTGACGACAGCGACACTAGATCACGTGATACCAACACATCATACCATTGAATGGAAACATTCTATGCACGCAAAGAATCAGCTTAGAGAAGCACATGGATTAAAAATAATAATTAGTTCCACGACAGGGAAGATTTCAGTAGTGATTAATCTGTTCGCCGCCGTTTTTCGTTTTATAAATGAAGTATGTTAGACGATTATTATATTCTATAATAGTTATTAGATAACGTGGTAGAAGTTTTTTGATCATGATTGAAGTTTTAAATAAATTATTAATTTTTAAATTAGCTGCTATTGGATTTGAGATGTCACAACAGCGACCCTGGCTCACGTGACGGAGATCTTATCATCGGGAGAAAAAAGATTGACGCTGAAGACATTTTATGCATGCGCGAGATTAATTTGACCGGGCGCCGTCCTTGAGATGCAGCGATCATGGCGACGCTACGCGAAGGCCATTGCGACGAGACGCGCTTGGGATGGCAGCCGCCATCGCCTGAAGTGACGTCATGAAAGGTAAAAAAACCATGAACGATATACCTACGAGAGGAATGGCCGATAGAGATATGGTTGTTTTGGAGAGTTTCTATACTTATCGTGAAATTTCGATCGATACTATTTTCATTAAGATGACGATAATGTAAAACTCTACCGGAAAACTTACCAAAAAATATCAATCGGAAGCGACTGCCACAATGTAGCAACGTCTAATCAATAGCACAGACTGGTGCAGTTCCAAACCACATCCTTCTTCCAAACACGGCAGTACAGATATGCAACAAAGAATCTGATTGGTAGAAAATCTCTCCTAACCTAACGGAACCTAACACGATTCTTACTGATCATACAAATACAATATCAGATTTCCGTGAACGTCACATAATAATAAAAGAACAAAATAAATATTCTAAAATTCGATTATTTTCTGAATTTTCAAGCATATTTAATATTTAATGTTTATTTTTGAAATGAATACGTTTTTAATAAAATAATATATTGTGTATTTCATTTAATAAATGTATGTTATTTTTAGATCATAATAGTAATCATAAACGTTTATAAACAGTTACCACTCATTTCAGACAAATATAATATTCGTAAGGCTCTAAAAAAACTACTGCCTGTTTGCTACATCCGTCCACAGGAATAGGTACATCTACTAGCAGTAGCGCCGAGAGAAATCCAGGCTCCGGTAGTTTAATAAATGTATGTTATTTTTAGATCATAATAGTAATCATAAACGTTTATAAACAGTTAGCCACTCATTTCAGACAAATATAATGTCCGTAAGGCTCTAAAAAAAACTACTGCCCTGTTTGCTACATCCGTTCACAGGAATAGGTACATCTACAAGCAGTAGCGCCGAGAGAAATCCAGGCTCCGGTATGAACCAGTTTTGGGCCCTATATATATAATAAATTCTTATTGTTAGAAAGCAGCCCGGGCCCTTCAATCTTCTACGGGCCCGGGGAATTTGTCTCCTCTTCCCCGCCCTCTCGGCGCCACTGTCTACAAGTAGGTCTCATTCCGAACCATCTAATTCGAACCTGAAATAGAATTTAATCATTTTAATGAATAATACCGTTTGATAAGGACTATGGTCCGATCTAACAACTGCAGAAACAAACTCTACATAGAATATTACTTCTTTAATCGGCCGAATAAAATGGTGAATTACTTGATTTTTCCGTTAAATTAATAATTAATCAATGCTTGTTTTCTGTATATTTCGATATCAATCCATAATCAGGTAAGATATACAGATATCAACCCATTTGAAGTAAATATATTGTCCGAAAGGTTTTTAATTTCTACTGCCCCGTTTGCATCATTCCTCAACAAGAAACCGGATTTTGGCAGTCTATCCGTTGGAAGAGTTTTTTTAATTTTGATTAAATAACACAATCGCATTCTTACAGAATTAAAAAGAATGTTCTTCCAAGGGATAGACTACCGAAATCCTGTATCCTATGGAGGAGTGAAAACGGGGCAGTAGAAATTAAAAGCCTTAAGCTAGGTTGACACGATCAGAGTACATTCAGACCGAATTTTAAGTTTGTTTACACATTCCGAATGCACTCGGTCTGTAGTCTGAGGTGAAATGGCGGATCTCGTGCTTCTGATATTATTTTCTTCAGTACTTCGTCCGGACCTACTACTGATAAATTCATGTTTTTGAACTATTCTCAAAATGCCGATTCGCGGGCATCCTTATTTTTATAGTCTTTTAATTTCACATTACACAAGCATTTTTTCTCTTCGTACAGTTCTACCAATCTAATAGTTTCAGCTTCGCTCCACTTACGTGATCATTTGGCCCTTTCCACCATCTTAAACTTCCAATCGGCTGCCACTCGGTCCGAATAGTTTGCTTGCCATCCGAGTTTACTCTAATCCAGTGCTTCTCAAAGTGTGGGTCGCGACCCCATATGGGGTCGGAGAAATTTTAGCAAACGCTTATTCGTATTCCTAGTTTATATACCTCTATACCCAGGGTCACGAAAATATTTTCTCGGAATAAAAGGAGTGCCCGCCAAGTGGAAAAGTTTGAGAACCGCTGCTCTAATCGGATGAAACGGTCCGAGTGGATGCGCGCGCATCGTCCGAGCGAACTCGATCCGAGTGTGCTCTGACCGTGTCAACTTAGGGTACGTTCAAAAAATTCTCCGAGAAGACTTTGAGATCTCTAACCGTTCAAAAAATGAAGAGAATGCTTGGAGAAATCTCTCGTATAGTGTTCAAAAAATTCTCCGAGCGCGCTCTAGCGATCTCTTTTCTCCAGTTTGAGAGTTAGATATTTCAGAGAACTGAGAGAATAAAAATGGCGTCGCGAGATACTGCAACCATTTATCGGTGTTCTAAGTGTGATTTGTATAATGAAAATTACGATTATGTCGCACAGTATTTCATAGAAAATCATCATCAAAGTGAAAGTTCAATTCTGAGGAAATATCACTTCAGATGCTTCTATACAAGATAATAACATGTTATTTTTATTAATGCAGTAACTAAATTTTATGTAATATTAATGTATTTTATTAGTTTTTTTATCCAGTAATGAATTAATATAAAAAATATTCAAATAATTAAAACTTATTTTCCGTTTCCTTAAAAAGATGAAGTATTCGACATTCTCGCCATAGGCCATATGAATAAGAACTTCATCTTCCATGTCTCGCATCTCCTGCCTAGGTTTCGTAATCTCTTTCAAAACGAGACTATTTCTTCTTCATCGCAACACTATATATTTGAAGCGGCGGCCATGTTATTCTCTCTAATGCTTTTCCGGCCGTTCAAAAAACTAGCAATCTCTATGGTAAGTGACGTCATTCTCTAGCTATTCCAGTGGAGACTTCTCGGGGAATTTTTTGAACGCATCCCTAGCTTTACGGACATTTACCTAAAATGAGTGGATGTCTGTTTATAAATGTTTATGTTCACTATTATGATGTAAAAATTACATAAATTTATTAAATGAAATATAGGAGAATATGCAATATTATTTTATTAAAAAACGTATAAATTTACAAAAATAAGCATTAAATATTAAATTTGCTTGAAAACTCAGAAAATATAATGAATACCATGTTAATGTTAATGATTTTTAGAATATTTATTTTGTTCTTTTATTATAATGTGCTGTACACGGAAATCCGATATTATATTTGTATGAGTAGTGACTATCATGTTAGGTTTCGTTAGGTTAGGAAGGATTTTTGACCAACCATATTCTTTGTTGCGTATCTGTATTGCTGTTTGGAATTGCCGCCAGTCTGTGCCACGCATGGATTAGACGTTGCTATATCATAGCAGTCATTCCAAATTGTATTATTTTTTGGTAAGTTTTCTGTTATTTTTTATTGGATTCTTTTTGGATAAAATTTATTGAAATTCATATATGGGCATAAATGATGTCTTATTTACGTTTCATCCATTTTATGTACTTAGAATCGTATATAGAGATATTATAAGAGACTCTTCTAAAGCTATGAATATTCATTGTTTATGGGGCATCGCCTTTTGTGATAAATGGGTAACAGCTACGCATTCATCCGTATTTCGCCGACTCATGGTTCTATGCCACAGGGAACCCGTTAAACCTCTGGGTCGAATGTCCTAAACCAGGTGTTGGGTACTTTAGAACAATCGCGAATTACTAAGTCGGTACTGATAATGTTACGGAACTCATGTAAAGGTACTTACCTGGGATTAAGTTGACATCTCATTTCCAGCAGAGGTTCACATGGAAATTAACTGCTAAAGCCCTTGTAGTTTTCCCATTCATCCCTTAACCAGTCAGAAGTTAATCTGATTCAAGTCTATAAAAATACTACCATGGGGACGTAGAAGTAGAACTCTCATCCACAGATATATTCTTAAAGATAGCCGAAATCACTTTACAGAACATAAATACTAAATGTAATAAAATATAATGTAATAAGCAAGTTTTCAAGGAAATGCCTCCATTTTCTTTCAAATACGAATTCCGAAAAGCATTCTGGGTAATTTGCTCTCCTACCGGCAATTTATCAGGAATAAAAAAACAGTGTAAATGAAAAAAATCGCATAGTTTCATAAAGGTAGGTCATAGGTCAACGGAAATGTTGCATTCGATTCGGAATGTAAAACCATATCAAAATTTATTAGAATTTTGTAATTATTTCCTAAAATTACATAAAAAATTCGACTGATAGGCCCCAACTTTGGGGCCTTGTATCTCGATAACGGGGCTTCAGCGGTTAAAAAGAATTCTATTTTTGGACTCACCATCCCCAAATTAGGGGGTGCACTATAAGGGGACCGAATTTTCGAAAGCGGAAATATGTAACCTGTACCGATAAAATACTTCCATTACCTGCATGCAGTTTGACGCTGTGCGTGGCCTCGCCGCTGACTGCGACGCGACGCGTCCCGCTCCCGTGCGCCGCTACCTATAACATCTAGAACACCTCTTTTGATCTTTGACCACTGGTCCACTACGGACTTTTTTGTGTGTTTACGCTCTCTTTCAATCTGTACCATTTTCGCCCTGCTTTAGTAGGGCAACAATTGTACCCTCTACCATTTGTACAGGTAATAAGATTTGGAATTATTATTTTGATTTATAACATGCATGCATTATCATGTAATAATCATTAAATTAAAATAAGTAGAATACATAAACAACAACAGAAATCAATTACTATAATAAAGTTATTATTGTAATTGATTTTAGACGACAAGTAAAAATTCATAACAAATGATATTTAGTAAACCATGTAAGATCTTAAATATATTATAAATATAATAATGTTCATTCTAGCTCTCTCGATCACTGAATATAATTTACAATTTTAATTTTTACTATGCAAAATCCAAATAATAATCCTCACTTTCACTTTTTCATTTAGCATTTAAGGAATAAAGATCAGCTCCAATTTAAGTGAAAAAAAAAAAAAACATTTATTATACCAAAGAGCTTTTGGCTTAATGAAGCCATCTTCAGTGATTTTTAGGATAACAATCTGGGTTGTTCTAAAATCTGCTGAAGATGGCTTCATTAAGCCAAAAGTTCTTTGGTATAATAAATATGTTTTGTGTTTTTTTTTTTTCACTTAAATTGGAGATGATCTTTATTCCTTAAATGACTATGCAAAATCTTTTCATTTTATTTTGTATATTATAGAAATTTTATGTTAGTTTAGATTTGTCCAATTGACCCAAATGTCATAAAGAAAATGGAAAGTAATAACAACAGTAATTACATTCCCTTATCAGAGGTAGGTTTCTACAAATATATCATAATACTTTTATTATGAAACTTATAGATGAATATCAGTTATTTATATTATTGCATGAATTTAGATTCTCCCTGCTCAGGCAAATAACGAGGGTGGTGGTTTATAGAGGGGCAGCTTAAAGAGGTTTGACTGTGTAGGTATTCTCCAAGTTAGAAATTCAGATTTTGCAGAAATCAGATAAATAATTTTTTAATAAAAATTCAGAAGCAAAACCTATCAGAGTTAATGAATACTGTGGTTGATATGATGCCATAAAGCAATATACCTATATTGCTATATAACAATATAACAATATGATGCCATAAAGCAATATTTTTATAATCTATATTGCTTTATGGCATCATATTGTTCTCTGACTGAAAGGAAGACAGATTTACAGATTTAGTAAAGAGGAGGAAAACTAGTTCTACTCAAAGGTTTAAACTGGTGTGTTAGTAATGTGAAGAGAAAGTTGGCGGGTTGTGGGTCAGGGTGGTTAGTTAGAATTGGGGGGTAGGAGAGGAGAAAAAGAGAGAGGGAATATCAGAGCGAATTGCAACAGGTCCCAGTGGTGCTGGTTTGCCACCAGAATTGGCCCCGGCTTACAACCGCAAGTGTCCGGGTCAGTTAGACTTTTTTAGTATAGTTAATCAATTACAAAGAGTATTTATAGTGAACAAACTTAACAAACCTATATTTAAAATGCTACGGAATTATGCATCAACCTAATAATTTAGTCAAATTTACAATTATTATTATTAGCAAGTAATGGGGAGTCAAAAGCCCTAAAATTTTGCTTTCAACATTCATTTTTGTAGTTCTATATAGCTAGATTTATATAATCCCAAGTTAGGCAATTTTCCAAAAAATAAAAATTTTTTACTTTTAAAAAATTGAGAGACATTTTTAGTATGGTAATGTTGATGATAAAATTAAATCATATGATGGAAATTATATATATATACATCATATATTATGAGTTATGACTTTATTATTCAAAAGCAGTTATGCTTTTGAATAATAGTCATATGTTTCTCTATTTAAATTGATTACATAATGGATACACAACACTGCATGATCAATGGTTACTCAAATCTCCAGACTTTATTAGAATCCCTTTAGAATCTCAAAATTTAAATCCCTGTGATTTCTGGTTGTGGAGATATTTGAAAGATTGAGCCTATCAAGGAGGAGTACAGTATATGGCTGATTTGAAGGCAAGCATAAACATCATATTGCAGACATTTCACAGGAAATGTTTTGAGTGACTATTAATTATGCAGTTTTACATATCCAGCATGTAATCAGCTTAAATGAAGCACATATCGAAATTCTGTAACTGCTTTTTGAATAATAAAGCCTTATTATTGTAATGCTGCATTTCTGAATATATTTTTCATCCATAAAGGACCATATTTTTGCCTGGTGGTGAAAATTTGAATTATTTTAATTTTTAAAAATCACAGAAATCATGACCCTACAGTTTGATTAGCATATATACCAGGTTTTAATGTTGTATGTTGATTCGAACCCAATTCAATGAGTTATGGAAGGGTCAGTTATTTTATAACTACCCTGTATAATATAAAAGAATAGAATGGTTTTACAGCAGGAAAATCATGTATAGATAATATATTTGTAATCAAACAAATTATGGAGAAATCAATTGAAAAGAACAAGAGGGTACATTTGGTCTTCGTGTATTTAGAGAAAGAATATGACAGTGTCCCTAGAGAAGCAATGTAGAGAGTACTACAGTAAAGGGGAATAAAGAAAAATTAATTCAGGTTATTGAACACATATATAAAGACAACATATACTAAATAAAAGAAAGAAATAGTATCTCTGAGACTTTTAGGACATTTAAAGGATTGAAACAGGAATGCTATTTATCTCTTACATTATTTAAAATATATATTGAAAGCACAATGCAAGAATGGAACAGAAAATGTGGACACATGGGTATATTTGTTGGAGATGAGGACACAGTTTTATTGTTCTTTGCAGATGACTAAGTTATAATTATACAGGATAAAAGAGGATATAGAATACATAATGAGAAAATTAGATGAAGAATAGCATAAATGGAGATTGAAAATAAATTCTTTAAAAACTAAATACCTTAGTATCAGGAGAATGGAATGGAAGATCTAAAAGTTGAGAATGAAATGGTGGAAAAAGTTAATAACTTCAAAGTATCTGAAATCAGTTATACAGGAAATGACAATCTGCTGAGAAAATAATGGTAAGAATGGAACAAGCAAGAAAAGCTACAAAAATGAAATATATCTAAGAATAAAAAAAATAATCTTTGAGACATTCCTCAAAAGTATATTAATATATGGTTCAGAGACATGGATTAAGAATGGAACAAGCAAGAAAAGCTACAAAAATGAAATATATCTAAGAATAAAAAAAATCAAAAGTATATTAATATATGGTTCAGAGACGTGGAAATTGAATGAGAGATGGAAGATTAAATTCAGAGAAGTGAAGATGGATTTTTGGAAAAGATGTACTAGGAAAAACCAGATTATATAGAGTTTAAAATGAGATTAAAACAATTATGAAAGTGAAAAAAGATATTTGTGAGAATATAGAAGGTAAAAGATTGAAATGGTATGAACACTTGAACAGGATGGATGATGAAAGATGGGCAGAGTTATGAAATGAGAACCAACTGAACAGAGAGGACTAGGAAGATCTAGAAAAAAACAGAAAAATGGAGTGAAAAAAGCAATGAATATAGGAAGAAGATTGGAAAGAGAGAGAATAATGGCAAAAGAAACTATCTAAATTCAGGCAACCTTAATGGAGGGAAAAGCATGGAAAAGAAAATTACATTACAAATTTTCTGCTGTTGAGGAATTTGAAACTCTTACCCTGCATATGTGTACTTCTGTTACATGCAAAGAAAACTTTCAGAAATACATTAAAAATCTCATATATTCACCATCTTTCCCTTGTGAAAACAAAGTACCTTATCTTAACAAGGGATCTGTGGATGGTTTCTTGGTCTGTAAAATATTCACTTAAAAGAGTGTTAAAATCATTACATGTTAACATGTATTTCATTAAACCACAATACAAATTTTCATTTTTTTGTATTACTGAAATTTTTCCATTTTGATTTTTTGATTATGAAACTGACATTTAGTAGCTATAAATAAAACAGAAAAGTAAAAGAAACTTATTTACATAACACAAATAATTTCATAATCGTTTTTTGATTATGAAACTGACATTTAGTAGCTATAAATAAAACAGAAAAGTAAAAGAAACATATACATAACACAAATAATTTCATAATCTTAGTTTACATGGAAAATAGAACAGCATACTAAATTTATTACTAATGTTTGCAGTTACTTTGTATTTTTGAAATCAAAAATATATAGCATAAAAAATTATTTTAAATGATTTCGTCATTAAATGATGATCTAGTTAATGACAAAAACAAAGTAAAAATTAGACTCAAAGAATTAGCATAAAAAAATAGTAACATGTCCTGTCTATATTGATATTTAAATAATATTTTGTATCATAATTCTAAATATTTCTTCACTTTTATATGAAATTAGAAGTGCACGCACAATCATTTACAATTTATAGAGTACTGTATAATAATAATAATAATAAAAAATTCATGACCTTCCTGTACCATCTTGAAATATTTAAAACTTATTTTAAAATATTCATTAATCTTAATGGAGTGAATTCAAATAACTCTCATAACAAATCCACAAAGCAGTTTAAGCAGGAAAACAAGAATTTATTAGTAAATCAATATAGACATTATTAGTATCTGTATTGATTTACTAACAATAAATTAGTTTTTCTTCTTAAAGTGCTTTGTGGATTTCTTGTTTCTTTATAAGCAGCAAAATTTGAAAGTTTATGATCAAACAACTCTTTCATGTATTAAAGAATTTCATAGATAATATATTTTATATTGTTGAATATTGTATTGTAAATTCATCATGAATGTAAGAAAGATAAACTGTCTTTTATTATTTTAAATTTGATCTTAATTTATAGTCAAAATTGATCAATATAAGCAAAAAGAATAGAAAACAATCAGTTCCAGGAAGAATTCAAATTGGCTACTTTCAGAAAACAGCCTTTATTTTCAAATAAAGCTATTTTATATTATTGACAATAGATGGTAGATTAGTGCGAGAAATTCGTGGAACCAATTATTCGCACTAATTGAGGCCTACCTGTATATTTGTTAGTTTTTTTGTACTACTTTTAAATATAATGAAAAAATAAATTTATTTTAAGTTGCAATTGAACCTAACTAGAGGATTTTTTATCCAAATATTCTTAATTCATCCAAATTTACCCTTATAGTCTGGAGTGAAATCCTTAGGATGTGATCGAAAGCTAAAATCCACCGCTATGTGGGAGACACCCCAAGGTGCAATGGAGAGATGTTCAGATTTACAAATGGGTGAAACATCCAGAATGACACATGCCTCAATGTGCAACAGCTGCATGAGGCATGCAATTTGCCCCTTCGTGTTCACACATGGAGGACATATTGCAGACAATACCAACATGAAAAGAGTTGTACACTGCCACTTTAGTGGCAGTTACTGTTATCATTTCAAATGACAGAAGGAAAAAGAAGAAAAAAGAAAGTGTTTTGACTCACAAATATTTCAATCGAAGTACTAATAACATCAGTATTTTGAACCAAGTCAAGTTAGATAGCTTCAGTCTTTTCAAAAAAATTTACTAGAATGACTTGATGACGATAAATTTAACTTCTTCAATGAATTGAAGTGTTTTCTTCACAGCTCAATCCATGAAGTAAAGAAAAATTGCGAAAGAAAGTTTAAAAATAATTAAAACAACAAGATGTTGCAAGACTAGTTGCATGTGTAACCCAACTAGGATGGGAACACATGTGCCTTCTTGCGCCTAGTATTGCAACAGATTTTGAGGCATGCGTCTTGTTGCATGAAAAGTTGCTCCATCTAAACGTAGCTTTAGTGAACTATTTTATAATTAAACTGCCAAATTGATGATTATTTAATAATTATGCTATAGTGCCATCTTAATCTAAATTAATTGAAAAAGTTAGCTTTTCTTATGGTTCAGTCCACTCAGTTTTAACTGATATCCTTGATATGAGGTGAGTCAATATGGAATTTATTCCTTGCATGCTTATTAAAGAGCAGAAAGAAAGTCAAATGACAGTTGCTTTGAAATTGTTTGAGAAAGCTAGCAATCATCCAAATTTTTTGGCTAAGATTGTTATAAGAGATGAAACCTAGGTGTATGGATATGATCCTGAGACCAAAGTGCAATCATCTTCATGGCATACGAAACTTCATGATGCTAAGATTTTTGATATAAATAAAAAAATTTATGAAAACTGCTGCTAAAAATTATGTAAATGAATTTAAGAACAAGTTAATAAATATGAAATGTAAAACTGACAATATTTCAATGAATTGATATAATTTTTTAATAATAATATGTAACTTCATTCAATAGATGTTAAGTAATTTATGATTTTTATAAGTAATTTTTGAAAAATTACCTTAATTTGTCATTCATGGCTCACTTTGTTCAGAGGATTTCTTGCTATCTAAAATTGTCAATTATTTCATTGGATGGTTATAATTTCATACAAAAATCATGTATCATTTTTTTGTCAATCTTATAAATGTAATGAAAAGTTACAAAAAAATAAAATAAAATTCTAAAAAAATATTTACATTCTTAGAAAGAAAACAAAAATGCAATAAACACTGAAAATTTAAAAAGATTTTGATGAAAATTAAGCAAGATTTCACAATTTTAATTTTTTTATTTTTGTTTTGCATATTAGTTAGGCTTAATTTAAAAACATCAATGGCACTCAAGGGTTAATGATATCTTCTACCAATGTGTTTTTTGTGTCAGGATTGATAGAGGAAACTATTAGAATAAAATTTTATTATTTTATTTTTTTCACGACTGATAATATATAGTTATTGGATCTATTGGTCTGAAAGAGACTAACAGATCCAATGACTAGAGGTCATTTGTTTCTCTCTTGTATTTATGGGTTTGATTTTTAGGTATAAAACTCTGTTCTCTCTTCCAGTCAAAAAGTTATTGAAAAAAATCAATTTCACAGTTTAAAATGAAAGTTGTTATTTCATTTAATTGTTACAAATATTTAATTAAAATAAGTTTTTAATGAGAAATTGAAATTATCATCATCATTAATATTTGCAGGTATTCTTTTAAACTAACAAGGGGAGGACATAGCTGACCCCCACCGATTTTGATCTGCTTGCGTATTGTGAAAATACATCAAAAATGAGTGAATACGTGTCCGAGCTTTTCGTTAAATATGGCCTTCTAATAGTATTTTTTAACACTTGAAAAAGCAAACTTTTGATAATTCAGCTTAAAAACGATAGATAGATAGATAGATCACCAGGTGCGCAGATGGCGCACTCGATAAATACGTGGCTCATAATCTGAAGGTAGTGGGTTCGAATCTGGGTTGAGGTGCATTTTTTTTTTTTATTTTTCATTTTATTATTTTTATGTACTGTACGTTTTAATTAATTTATTTTAATTATTATTAATCTTATATTATATTGGTTATCACATAATTCGTATGCATTAATATATTTATGTAGGGTCCCCACAACGTATGTCCAAGTAAAAAACACGTATATTGATAAATTATAGCATACTTTCGAATAGGATGCAAGTAAGTGTCGCAGGGATCCAGGATAGAAGAATTGATTTCGATACTTATTTAAAACAAATAACATATTTATTTAAAAAAATAGGAAATAAAACACAATATTAACATAATGCGCTAGAGAGAGAGCTATCTGACCCGGAGATCAAACCTGGGAGAGAGTGAATAAAAAAAATTACGTTATTCTTCCATTATTCTTTTATGTCTTTGTTCCCTATCTTGTCGGACGATCGCCGTAGAGTAATAAAGTATTTTGTTTTGTAAATAAATATATTACTATTCAATATGAATTGGCAATTTATTGTTTCAGTAATAGAGTATTTTGTTTTGTAAATAAATATATTAATGCATACGAATTATGTGATAACCATATTGGTTATCACATAATTCGTATATAAAATATAATAATAATTAAAATAAATTATTTAAAACGTACAGTACATAAAAATAATAAAATGAAAAAAAAAAAAAAAAAAATAATAAAATGAAAAATAAAAAATAATTTTTCGATGCATAAAAAAAAATAAGCATATCAACCCAGATTCGAACCCACTACCTTCAGATTACGAGCCACATATTTATCGAGTGCGCCATCTGCGCACCTGGTGATCTGTTATCTATCTATCGTTTTTAAGCTGAATTATCAAAAGTTCGCTTTTTCAAGTGTTAAAAAATACTATTAGAAGGCCATATTCAACAAAAAGCTCGGACACGTATTCACTCATTTTTGATGTATTTTCACCATACGCAAGCGGATCAAAATCAGTGGGGGGTCAGCTGTGTCCTCCCCTTGTAAGTTTTAATAAATTTGAACATTGTAAAGGAGTTCATCATCATATCATTTGATTCATTTAGATTGTCTGTTTGATCATAGTTTTTTACAATTATAATCAGTTTATGTCTGACAGTATTATTCTAGAAATTAACAGGATTGCAAATGCATACACAATATATTTATGTAAATGAAAAAATAATATGCTTTAATATAAAGAAGTTATTTAATCAATCATAATTATATCTCTAGAAGTGCTAATAATTTACTGATTTTTCAGTTGTTAAAATTGTTTCTTAAACAGCAATTAATGTAAATTTGATTATTAGCAAAATCTTGTTCTGTTATACATTTATTTGTATAAGACACCTGAAAGTAGTATGATGTTGGATAGTCTAATATTTGATATATGTGGAAAAAAATCTGTCTATATCCTACATAATAATAATTTTTGTTAGTAATTCAGCATAGGTATTTTTAAGTTTTGTATCTGACAATTAACCGGAAAATTACAAGTTTAATGAAGTTTAAAAAAGTGAAAAATTTGAGGATAGTTTGAACTTCATTTTTAATATTAAAAAATTGATTAAATTAACATTATTGAGAATATATTGCAATATGAAAAGTTTTAAAAAGATAAATTATATTAATATATATATATATATATATATATTTCCTTATGATCATTCAATTTATAATAATTCAATGCTATGCTACTGCCTTTATAACATTCAAAAAATTTGATTATTTTATTTAATATACCAGAGGAGAGAATTTTTCTCAAAATGTTCCCCCCCTCAAAATACAAAAAAAACCATAAAACTGATTGCAATATATCAAAATTTGAATAGTAATTATTAAAACTTTTAATAGTTCTTATACAAAATGATCTTAGTTTTATACAATCTATATTTTTAACATACATATTATTTTTCCTTAATTATAATATATAGATAGTTAAGTATATTTATATCATTAAACAAACATTCAGAATAAATTTTTTCATTAATCTTACATGATATTTATTAATAAAATTATTTAAATCCATAATGTTAAAAAATTTTAATTTATACATAACTGCATAATCACGGATATGAAGTAATTTTGAATATAAATCCACAGTTTGTTTTATCAAAAAATCAATTTTCAATAAAAGATAATGTGAAGCACCTGCATACATCAATTTATACTACAGTCAATTCCATTTAATTGGGATACATTAGGACTAATCCATTTTGGCCCAATTAAGTGGTTGCCCAATTAAACAAACTAATAATAAATTCTAAAATAAAATATGTAATACTTAAGTAAATAAATAAGTAGGTAAAAAATAATAATTAGATATCTGTTTTAATGCTTTATTAAATCAAAATACAGAAAATGAGTCACTGATATTCACACCTCGCCTGCTAACTATAGAAAACCATAGATCTAATGCTTCTTTGACTTCTGGATCCTTTCTTTTGGATGTTCCTGGAATTTCTTTCTGTTCTGTCCACTCCTCACAATTGATTTTCTTATTTTGTAAGAGACATGCTATGGTAGATTTGGTACACCACTTGTATTAAATGCCTGGCTTTTAATTTTATCCAGCAAAGCAATTTTACTTAAAAGTGTAATATCATTTCTTGGCATCTTAAAAAAATAATACATACACGATAAATTTTACAATTTCATTTCTTGGCATCTTGGCAAGATAATTTTAAATAAAATCAACACTGTAAATGAATATTGCTAAGTACAGTATATAGTGACAGTAAACTCTTAGATACATAATTGTCAGGTGCACGATGATAGATAACTGATTCGCATCATGCTGATGTGGCCAAATATTAGTATACATAGTGTTGACATACTTTTGAAAAATCCCTAAAATACAGTGGTACCTTGGTTAACGACAGAGTGGTTGTAAGAATGTCTTGGTTAACGACTCCTGATTATGTGAACTTCCAACAAAATAGAGCTCTATAACAGCTTGTCATCGCATCATGTGATTCGTTAGCTCAGTTGTTAATCGTTATTTTTTTTAATCACAATCAGTTCAAATCTGACAATATCATATTAAAATTGGTAATGAAAACAAATTATTTATTTAACTAAATGATAATTAACATATAATAATGAAAACAAATTATTTTTTAAAAATAGGTTGCAAATATAGTAATGAAAACAAATTATTTAATTAATTAAAAATAGACGTTCAGCGAACAGATAGTAATGAAATCAAATTATTTAATTAATTAAAAATAGACATGGAACTTCACTAGTTTTTAGTTTCTTAAAGATGATTTCTAGACAATTATTATTACACGACGCTCTTCCGATCTAATTAATTAAAAATAGACGTGCAACAGTTTATGAAAACAAATTATTTAATTAATTAAAAATATATGTGCAACAGTTCACTGAAAACAAATTATTTAATTAATTAAAATAGACATGCAATAGTTCACTAGTTTTTAGTTTCTTAAAGATGATTTCTAGACGATTATTATTTTAAATTATGTAAACAAATTATTTAATTAATTAAAAATAGACATGCATCAGTTCATTAGCTTTAGTTTCTTAAAGATGATTTCTAGACGATTATTATTTTAAATTCTGTTTTCTTAAAGATGATTTCTAGACGATTATTATTTTAAATTCTGCAAATAAAGTCTGATTTAAGTGATTTCTAGACGATTATTATTTTAAATTCTGCCAACAAAGTCTGATTCTATTGTTTGTTTGTGTTATATATTGCTTGACACCTGCAAGTGGTGCGAAGTCGTAGTTTTGGATTCCATTAGAAGAAAAATGTCTGTCCGAGATCCTATAGTTCATATAGACAATAAATCGATGAGGCGTTTGTTCATTCGCCATCAAAAGGCAAAATCAAATCTTATCTGTATAATAAGAGTTGAATCTATAAACTGCTTATCAGTAGTTCGTTCGCTATTAAAAGGCAAAATCAAATCTTATCTATATAATAATCATTGAATCTATAAGCTTTAATCACTGTTTACGAGTTCATTTTTCAAAAAACTTCAAAGTGAGCCCAACTGTCTTTCTGATGAGATTGATAATTAAAAGTGTTTTCACGAACAATTCATTTTATTAATGTTAATTTTTTTGTAGCAAATATGAAAAATAAATGATATTTTCCATATATTTTGGACATTTTAAATGAGTTTTATCTTCATTTTTAATACTTACTATGGTTGTGGGAAGGAGCTGGAACGAATTAATCAATTTTCAATTAAATCCTATGGGGAATTGCACCTTGGATAACGATGGTGTTCCTGGAACAGATTACCATCATTAACCAAAGTACCACTGTATATCAAAGATTGCTAAATTCCTTTCCTGCTATTTCCCAATTAAGCAGTTAAATTATGTATTAGTTTATTAGTTTGGTTTCCATTCTTTGGGATTTGGCCCAAAAAAGCAGCTGCCCCAATTAAGCAGAATCGACTGTATATTGTATTTTTGACATAATGCATAAATAAAAAAAGAACAAAGAAGCTGTGAATTTAATATATATATTTTAAATACTTTAAAGAAAAACCAATATTTTGATATACAACCTAATTTATTAATACGATTATCAAAAATGAATATTCATTCAAAAATAATATCCAAATCCTTAAGCATGTTAGCAAAAATACAATAATCTGAAGACTGTACAACAGAAGATTTTAAGGAATATTTAATAAAAACAGTTTTTGAAGAATTAATGGACAGACCATTTTCCAAATCTAATCATTTAAAATTAATAAATTTCTTTTGAAAATTAAATAATTTGCATTTGAAATTTTAATAGAATCTGCAAATCCAAGTACTGTTGAATTTGTAATTTGAAAATACCAAAATATATTTAAGCCACAACCAACAAAACATTCAAAGGACAGTCTTGGAGAATTCCAATAGTAGTTTTGAAAAATTGAATAACGTGATAAGAAATTATACAATAAAAATTAATAAACTTTAATAAATTATTACAAGAACTATAACATATCATCGATATCACAAACGAAGTCTAATCTTTGTATTAATTTATCTAAATTAATAGAATCAAATGCTAATGAATATCTAAATATGCTGTATGTTTCCTTATTATTTTCAAAATTTTCATAAATGTAATTTGTATGTTGTAAAAGTTTGTAGTTACAGATTTTCTAGCTATGGCATAATGTTGATTTGAATCTAACTTATTTCTAATAGAAAAAATAATATATTTTAAAATTATTTTTTCAAAAATTTTTATAAAGTAATTTGATACTGATTAATGGATGATGTGATGGTGAATTCATTACATATTTTTTTTTGGTTTTAAAATAGGGATTAGGAAAAAAATCTGTCCATTGAGAAGGGATGATACAATTTTGTATAAGCTCAAATAGAAAAGAAACATGATTTACTATGTGAAGAAAAACTTTTTTATAAGATACAATTGGAATACAGTACTTGAAAAGCTTGTGCTGAAAACTTATTAGATAAGGCATTTAAAATATCTCTTGAATTAATTGCTACCTTAAAAAGTTTACCAAAAGTTTAAATTGAAATCTATCAAAGATTTCTTTGTATAATTCTATACTAAGAAATCAGTTTATTAATCAATTAGATCAGCTGGAGTTGATTGTCTTACATTAGAACTTATTTTTTTAAATATATATAATTCCAAAATTTTTGTGGACAATATGAAAAAGAATTAGAAATATAATTTCATTCTCAATTATTACGTTTATCCCAAACACTTAAAATATTACAAATTGAAATACTTTACACAGTTGGGTTATATAAAAATCTTTTATTCATAGTACTTTCAGTTTAACTGAAAGTAGTACAAATAAAAGATTTTTATATAACCACCAACTGCATAGTGCTTCAATTTGTAATATTTTAAAAATTAGAGATATAATTGAATGAAGATATTTTATCATTATTTAATTATTATAATATTTTAATCTTTTCCACATTATGTAAAAACAAAGATGTACAAACTATCTTAACATTTCCTATCATTAAAATATCTCTCTCTTTTTTAAATTTTTTGTCATCCTTGATTTTCAAATATAATTTATATTGGCTAGAAATACTTTTTTTTGCAAAATTTTTTTTGTTTTATGGATTGGAGTATGGAGAAAACACTTCAATTTATTGAAGACTACTGCTGTCAAATAATTTTATGGCAATCTTCCCATAAATTTATTTTCTGAGATTTTTATACAAAATAATCATAAAAATTTGTATAAAAAGCTCAGAAAATAAAAAAACTTCTATTTTGAAAATGGGGCTATCTTAAAATCCAGGACATTTATTGATGCAAGACAATATATCAAAATCTAAAATGAATTATCATCCTATAGGTATGTTTAGACAATGCCTCTCTGCATGAAATGTTGTATGCAGAATGGCACAGGCCTCAATGTGCAACAGCTGCATGAGTTATGCAGTTTACCCCTTCACATTCACATATATAGGACATATTGCAGAAAATGCCAACACAAATATTGTGTATTCTGTCACTTTAATAGCAGCTACTGTTATTATTTCAAATGTTCCCAGCAAAAGTATGACTTCAATCCTTTAATTTTATTTAAAATAGATTTTGTATCTATTTGATATTTATCATCCAACTCTTGTATAGCATCATGTCATGCTTCCCAGTTTTTGTATAATTTATAAAAAGATTGCCATAAAATAATTTTTGATGATAATAGTCTTTAATAAATTGAAGTGTTTCTCCAAACCCCAATCCATAAAGCAAAGAAAAATTTGCAAAAATGTTTAAAAATAATCGAAACAACAAGATGTCGCATGATTACTTGTACAAGTAACCCAAGTAGGATGGGGAACACGTCTTCTTGTGCCTAGTATTGAATCAGATTTTGAATTGCACAACTTTGCATAACTTCTTGCATGCCTTGTGCATGAAAAGTAGCACCATCTAAAGGTAGCTTATGCAAGCGTTGCAAATCATCATCATCATCATCATCATAACTGTGAGGAGCATCCCAGTCAATGCAATGAGAAGAGTGGCCATCAACGTTTGCAAAATTTGTTTATCAAACAAAATAGTGGACACTTTCACCATCGTTTTCTGATTACATATGAGTTCCAATGTAAAAGTATATAAAATAAGTTGTGCCTCACTATATTCATGGAATACATTTGAAATCAGAGTTTGGGGAGTTTTGAAATCACTCTATATATGAATTTGAATCTTCGCATTATTCATTTCTAAAAAATTACAAAAATTATGTACACAAAAATTTTTGTGACTGGCTGATGATGTATCAGAATTTGAAAAATCTGTCCAAGACAGTACTTGAATATAAAATTGTTTATTCAAACTACTGTATTTTAAAATACTTTCTTCATTTTCATTTGTCATATTTTTATTGTACTACATAAATATTTGAATTTATAACAGTTTCTAATCCAAAATTTCTTACAACACCGCTTATCATTAATAACTTCAAAAATTAAAAAAAAAAATGAATATCCAAACCATGCTCCACCCCAAGCAATTTGGATCTTATAAAACTATATATATACAATACATTTTTCATTGAATAATGTATAATTCATATCTCAACTTTATTTTTAGATATATGAATTTTTTCATAATTAATCCCAGCCTCATTATCCCAATAATTGGTACAATTCTAGTTGAGCTCCAGCACGTGGATCTATGATAAGAGAATTGAAGATGCGCTGCCCACCGACTGATGTATAAAATATGAATCGACAATTTTGTTGTAATAAAGATTTACTCCAAAACTATTTGGGCTTTCAAGATGTTTTTATTAAATAATTAAAGTAAGAATTTAATTTCGAGTTGATGGGCACCTATTAATAATTATACTTTTCTGATAAACACAAACATTTTAACTTAGAGTAATTTTGCTTATAGACATTCAGTATACTGTATTTTAAAATAATAAAAAAAAAAGTATATCTGAAGAAAAACTTATTTTCATAAAATATTAAAGTTTAAATAAAGCAGATGATAAACATAACCTAACTCCTATTTTAAAATTATGGCATTCATGATAAAACGTTTTTTACTTTCATTGAAGAGGTATTACTCGGTATACCTATTACTCTTTTCAATATATAGCCTATTATAGAAAAAATTAACATTTTCTACGTAAAAATTACTTCAAATAGAATTTTTAATAGTTTTCATCATAGTGATTCAATTTTAATGCAAAATTTTGTAATGTAAATCTGAAAATTACATTTCTCAATTTTATATATATATATCTAATTTTGTATTTTACAATCAAATTGTTATATAACTTGAAAATTTCAATTTCAAGGCAAACCGAACATCTAATATTAGATAAATTAACAAAAACTTAATTAGTTTAAAATTCAAGTCACATTGGTCTCATTGATTCATAAATTTTTGAATTTTTTCAGGGAAACTGACGCGATTTCTTTGATCGAAACCACGCGGTCGTTCTAAGCCTAACCATTATAATTTCAAATATAAAATGCAACTATTTTTGTGGCATTTGTCAATAATTATCGGATAGTATTGATAATTAAAATAAATTTCTGTCACAATATGGCTTATGACATACAACATACCCAAAAATCTAACAAAAAGTCAAGATTGTAATTCTCCTTTCTTTTTGACGGTAAATCAACGTCGTTACAGATGGCGCTCACAAATTCGAAAGCATCTTTTGATGATCTTTATTGGAAGAACCTACTTGCACTTTAAGGAAATATGAAATATTAAAAAAATCATATAATAATATATATCTAAAGTATAATGAATATGACTTTATATGTAGACATATATATAAAGTTATAGGTATATATTAAAACATATTTAATATTTTATATACAGTACTATATTATTATAAAGGCTGAAATACTTAATTTATGTATTACTTCCGTTGGTGACTTTTATCGTTGCCAATTGCACAGTTAAATCGTGCAAAAAATTTCCATGTAAGTCGCTAATTGTATTAACTCTAACAAAACTTAAATTTAATATAGTGTATATGAATGGTGCATTAATAAACAAAATGGCTAAATAAAATTTATGAGCATACTTTAAGCCATGCTTTAAGCATAAATAAGAAATTTTAAAGCTATAAATGATATTTTTGAAAAAAACTAATTTTTTAATGAATTTTTATTTGCATTTTATGGGAATTAAATACAAATAAAGAGACGCATTCCGTATCTCTGAAACCACAAAAATGGATATACTGTATATATCCATACAGTAATCTCCAATTTGTAAGGTTTCAGAATCTGTGGTTTCAGAAATACAGTGGAATTCCGCTTAATTGGGACAGCCGTGTAATTGGCCAAATCTCAAAGAACGGAAACCAAACTAATAAACTAATAAGTGGGTGATCGGTTAACAAACATAATCCGTTCCAAGACAATGTTCGTTAACCGATCATCGATTTACCATAGGTTTTTATGGGAATTTGATTAATTCGTTCCGGAGACCCAAAAAACATAAATAAAAAATTACATAATTTCTTACTACGTTTATTTATATGTAATAACAATAATATATACATACATAATCTTGCATTTTCATTTATATGTTTATTTTGCCGATAAAGAATCTGTCCAATATCGATTGCTTTTCTCTCTCCTTCAGGATTTTTCGGAAGTGATTAATAGCATTGTCATGGTAGAGATCTCAAGACTATTGACCTCAACCTGATATGGGTGCCATTTTAACACCAAAAAATTGTAAAATCTTTTTTTTTACCTTCTTTAATAAATCTTTTGATTTGCTGTACGTTGTCTCCGAGTTCATTTTAAGCAGGAAAAATCATTTTCCGATAAAGAATCTGTCCAATATCGATTGCTTTTCTCTCTCTCCTTCAGGATTTTTTTGAAGTGATTAATAGCATTGTCGTGGTAGAGATACCCAAGCCTATTGTCCTCAACCTGGTATGGGTACCATTCTAAGACCAAAATATTGTAAAATCTCTCTCTTACCTTTTTTAATAAATATTTGATTTGTTTTATACGTTGTCTCCGAGTTCATTTTAATCGGGAAAAATTACTGTTCTTCTATCCTTACCCATAAGTCCACGAACGCGCAAGACCTAAGCCTGTCATTCCGTTAGGTTAAGCCGAAATATCTCATAAAATATTTTTATCTGGAGGCGGCCATCTATAGAGCCGCCATCATCACAGGCTGACCAATACCCATGATGGAGTCAACCAGAAGGATGAGTTTCACCATCATCACAGGCTGACCAATACCCATGATGGAGTCAACTGGAAGGATGGGTTTCAACAGCTGGGCCCAAATCCCTCCTGAAAAAATGGAGGAGTGGGACCCCCGGATCCTCCAGAATGTTAAGCCACAACTTTATCACGCAGCCATCTGGCTGATCTGTCATTCGGTCAGTCCGCGTGTCCCACAGTTTGTTCTGTGATGTGTTCGTTAACCGAACATAAAAATCTTTCGAAAAAGTGTTTATCATCTGAACTGTTCGTTAACCAATCACCCACTGTACAATCCTTTAAGATTAAAAATGTAATGACAAGGTGACCTTTACTGGCAGAACATTGCTACTAAATATCATGAAAATCTACCAATTAGTTCAAAATTTATTAGTGAGCACATATGCACACATGATGGATATCTTATAAGTTCCTTTTCTTTCAAAAAGTTGGCTAAAAAGAATGGATTTTTTAACTTTTCACACTAAATTGTTATATCATAAAATTTAATTTTATGCTTTAACAACTTGTTCCCAGCAGATAAAAACCTATGCTTTTTTTTCTTTCATTCTTTATCTAGGAACTGATCATTTAAATCATGCTTATGCTTATCAGTTTTATAGGTCAATTTTGGCTATAAATTAAGATCAAATTATTGAGTCATAAAATGTCATTAGATTTTCTGTATGATTACTTCTATATGCACTGGTCTCTTAAATATGAGAAGAACTGCATTTTTTTACTATGTAATTTACATCTGCATACAATTTACATAATAATGTTCAAGAATATATTTTAAATATTTATTTAACATTCTTACTCTCCTATACAAACATTTTTTTTGTCTTAATTATATCCAGTATTTTTAATAATTAGTTAAATAGCAAACATAGTACAGTAAACTATTAAGAGACCAGAGTTTAAAAGGCATAAATGTACAAATTGGTAGGGAAAAAAATTCTATATTTCATTCTTTAAAGAAATATTTTTTAAATTTTCATAAATTAATTCCTATCATCAATGCAGCATTTTTAATTATGTGTATGGTATTTTTAAGTTATATAAATCAGATTTAAATTTGTAACATTGATACATTGTTAATTGGGACTTAAAGACATCATTTTGATATAATAAATACAAATTTCTTCATATTTTTAAATAAGTATAATGCTCTTCTTAAAAAATAGTAAGTTTATCATAGTCTTTTCTTATTTTTTGTTCTTTACGAAGAACTTTTTCTTGTTCTTTAAGACTTAATATATTATTTCTCTGAATCTCAATACGTCTCTCTAATTGTTGTTGCATAATTTTATCTTTTCGTTCTTTATTTCTATTAAAAGCTTGATGAAGATGAACAAGATCTCTCTCTGCTTTTTTGATATCTTCACTTATCTTAAGGGAATGCACATTTAAATTTTTGGTAGATTTTATCAATTCTGCATTTTTGCTTAAAGTCACTTTAGTGTTTTCTCTTGATGTACCAATTTTTTTATTTATAAAATCAAACACTGATTCTTTCTTAGGAGCTGTTCCCTTATAACCTTTAGCAATAGCCTCTTCTCTCTTCTTTTGAAATTTTTTCATTCTTTTGATTATTGAGAAACAATTCTTATTTTTGGATGCTTCTCTTAATTCCATACATTTATCCAATGATTTCCCAACTGGTAATATTTCTGCTTCAATGGGTTCCATTCGACCTTCTCCATTTTTGCCAAGTCCCTGGCCCCAGACATAACCCATCTGTGCCATAATTCTTGAGCCAAATCCCTTTGTGTGTTTTTCCCATTCACCAAATTCTCTGGCAGTTGGATCAGTGGGTCTCCAATTGGTGGAATCTTCTACACCATTTTCTATTTCCAATGAGTCAGATGAACTATCACTATTTTCTTGAAATTCAGTATCTCCAGTCACAGTTTCAGAATAAGGAAGAATATTTTCTATGTCAACAGTCTGAGTATCATCATATTGTAGAAATTTCACAAGATATTTATGATTTTCTAGACAGTTTTCTATCCTTGCTTTACACCACAAATCATTAGAATATTTAGCAAGACATATAGAATCTCTTTCTAAACCACTAAAATCAGGATTGACAAATTCCTTTAATTCTGATAACTTTACAACATGACCATGAGAAAACCGACATTTATCATCAGAGAATCTGCATCTTCCATCCATAAAATATGGACAAGGTTTCATTGCATCACAATGTGGATTGCAGAATAGGACTTTCACTGTTAATTCTTCTAATAATTCCAAATTTTCGACTTCAACCGATAAAATAATAGCATTATGGTAATCTTTCTCTCCCCACTGTCGACTGAAAGGAGCCCTGCACTTACTTCCTTCAAGCTTTGTGAATGTTTCTAATAATTCATTATCAAGATTTGATTCTTCTTTAACTGTAGAATTGTCTTTTTCCTCTATACTAGCAGACAGTTCGGCCATTTCAGACTGAAATTTCATGTATTCAATGTCCATATCACAATAATTATCATTACTGGTACTTCCATTATTCGTTTGTTGTTTCTCATGAGAATTCGCTTCAATTATACCAAAGCTTTCTTTACTAAGTTGTATAACTTCAATAAGATTAGATTTAAGCGTTAGTAAATCTGCTCTTTGTTCGTCGTCATCACAAGTATTTAATGCATTCTCCACTAACTGTAATTGTTGCTGATACCCGTTCAGAGAAGCAAAACGCTCCTCGTCCTCCTCCATTTTGAATACTTCGTAATATCGTCTTACATTCACCGCCAGGGGCGCTGTACACTATTTTCCATGGATGCTATTTTCATATAAATACTGCTATCGCTAAATAAAAAGTAAAGAGTATCTAGTCATCCCAAAAGTAGTGTCGTTTCTAGCATTAAATTTTATAAAGTATAGAAAAGATAAATCACTTGCTAATTTAATCAAGTATATATTCTCCATTTAAATCAACAATTCTCTCTAACTTTGTGAAAGCTTTAAAAAATTCATGTTTAGACAAGCTGAGACATGTTTGTACAATATAAAAAAAGGATTACTTTTGGGATGATCTGATATTTTTATATTCGTTAAAAGGAGATATATAGATTTTAACTGTATTGTTGTAAAACAAATTTCCTATTAAATATTTGAAAGAATACTATTATAATATTCTAATTTAAAACTTTCTCGAAAAAATTTTTTCAACCCAAGGAAAAATATATATTATTACAGTATTTTTTGTATTCGGACCACTATATAATTAAAGAAAATATTACATTTAATGAATTAGGCTCAAACTAGTTCAAATTGATTATTTAATATAAATCTAGTTTATTTTCTTACATTCTCACTTCACGAAGTTTAAAAATATTTTCACTTAATCTAACCAAGTTTTTCAATTCTAAAGTCTTAGTTCATTAAAAACCCACTCAGTCGAAGCCCATCCTTCATTTAAAATAACATACACTGGTTGTGGGTGGCTTGTGATGGGTTTTGAAAGCGCATCCCCACTTAGTATCTAACTGGATGGAAAGGGATGATAAACCTACAAAGAAATACATTGAAGAATTACCTATAATAAATTATTAAAGATCCATCATATCAAATCCGAAAATTCTTAGTTTTTCTATTTTAATTTTGCATGGTTTTTCATCTTTATCAGTACTAGTAAATGTGAAACTATTTCAGAATCTACATCAGGGATAATACAGACCGGGCCCTAGGTGATAAACGAGGCGAATGTTTCATAGCGCACCAAAAAACAGTTGAATTTTTGATATACCAGAGGCGCTATTCCGATCTCTTTCAGAATGATTATTTTGAAGCTGAACCAGATTTGATGAAAGATGAGCATCAAATCCTAAAAATCCAAAATTTATATTTAAAAACTGAAAAATATGTAATGGAATGGGTTTCAAAATCTCCAAGTGGAAGACAGATATAATGTCTTCCGACTAGCCGATCAACTCGGCTGCAATCTGTATTCCTCTTCTGGCAACGAATTCCCTGTCTAAAGTACTTTTGTATATTAAATCATATAGCTGTCATATAATAATCATACTGTATGTTAAATGTGTTATCCCTCACAAGGCCAGCGCTAGGATTTTTCGATGCCCTTAGGGAAGAATAAATCTGACGTTTCTAAATTTCTATTTATAAATTAAGTTGTTTATATACACACACTTTTCGATGCCCTTAGGGAAGAATAAATCTGACGTTTCTAAATTTCTATTTATAAATTAATAAAGTTGTTTATATACACACACATTATTATATAAATATATATATATATATATTGTTTTCGATAGTAGTATTAAAGTTACGAAAATACTTAATTATTTGATATAAGTTATCTGCATAAACATTGGAGGAGGCAGCCGGATGGCCGAGTGGTAACGCGTTGGCGTGCCACGCATGGAGGATCCAGGTTCGCGTGCCGGATACGGTATCTCCTGAAAAATTTTTCGGGATGCTGGGTCCGGCCCGGCAATTCCCGTCTTTCACCATTCGGCCCCTTCCACAGCTATGGGTGCAGCCCGTGATTGGAACTGGCCCCGCCCCTTAGTAATATCCCTGATTGGAAAGGGGCGTAAAATATGCAAAAACAAACATTAGGGGAATTTTCCCTGACATTATTTTATTATTTAATATCAAAACCTTGAATAAAAAGAAAAGTTGGCGTACCATGCAGGAGAACCCGAATCCGGTATCTCACGAAAATTTTTCAGGGTTTCAGATCCAGCCCGGCACCCTAAAAAACAGAAATCCCTGCCCTTTACTATTCAACCCCCTTCCACGGATGTGAGTGCAGCTGTATTTATTCTAATAGAAAACTTAATAAAACCAGAAATTGATTTTGACAAAAAATAAATCAATCATGATATTAGCGGAATGCTTTGTTATATTTAATCGTAGACCCTGCCCTTTACTATTCAACCCCCTTCCACGGATGTGAGTGCAGCTGTATTTATTCTAATTGAAAACTTAATAAAACCAGAAATTGATTTTGATACAAAAAATAAATCAATCATAATATTAGCGGAATGCTTTGTTATATTTAATCGTAGTCGCACATGATTAATATCATATAATATATATAACTATTTTTCATTGTCTATCTTATGTTTTAGTAGAAGTTGCAATGTTTAGATGAATTCAACGAGATACAAATCTGGTCTAGATAACAAAATACGATATAGAATTCCTCGTATCTTAATCGTCTTATCTTAATCCTTCTCCTAGAATTCCTCGTCATATCTTAATTCTTCCTCAAATGTCATATTTCGTTCCACCATATGAATAACCAATCAGAAAACTGAATGTACACACATGATGATAGAAATCCTCTGTAGGTGCAAAAAAAGAAAAATTTTCTACAAATTGTTGGTAAGGGAAGACCAACGATCTAAATACAGGTGTCCGCCGCTTTAGCTGGCTGGCTCCTGACATTATTTTATTATTTAATATCAAAACCTTGAATAAAAAGAAAAGTTGGCGTACTATGCAGGAGGACTCGAATCCGGTATCTCACGAAAATTTTTCAGGGTTTCAGACCCGACTAGAATTTTACAAATGTGGCATTGAAACTGTTTCAATGCCACATATATTCTAGTTTGTGGCGGGCCGCTTTTTGCCCACTCCTGGTATAGACTGACTTAATCTCTCAGAAATGCATATATTTTTGACTACTGCTTTTTATATTCTCTGTTAGTAAATATATATGATAAAATTTAATTAAATTATAAATTTATTTTACTGTAATTAAAATAATAATGATAGAAATTGTCAATTAAATATATTTATTTATTTATTTATTTATTTTATTTATTTATTTATAAACACCCTACAACAAAAGGTACTTTTGGGTGACCCCCGATTTACATTTACACAGAATTGAACATCTTGCAGGCTCTTATAGAGAAGGATGTGTGAGATTTTTCCAGCTTTTTTTTTTCTTATATGGAGCAAATTTATTTTTTGTGATTTGATCTGTGGCACATTGTAGATTATAATTTCAGGTGGTAGATTTCCTTTCAAGAATTTCGTTAGCATTTGAATATCATGTTTATTTCTTAGTTCTTCAATAGTAGGTAAATGTAAGATATTAGAGATTGAGTCTTGAGAATTTGACAGATGTATACTATTTATTTTTTTGATGATACGATTCCATACTTCATTCAAATGATTTAGACTTGATACGAGTCCAGCAGCATATAGTTGTATGCCATACACTACAGTAGATACAAAAGCAGCATGAAACCAAGTTTGAAGTATATGCTTATCCTTTACTCTTGC
>AYEL01074382.1:0-72854 GCA_000484575.1 Olivierus martensii | reverse complement strand
ATTTCTTTATTTAAAATAAAACTTGTGAAAAAAATTTGTTTTTGTTATCTTTTGCTGTTGTATTATGCTAATAAACAAGAACGGTCAGGGAAAACTTCTTAAAAATTTCTCATTGGTTCATTAACTTCGCTTATTAATTCTATCTGTTAAAAATGTCAGATCATCTGTTCATTATTTAAGCTAAATTAATTCTATCTGGAACTAATTTACTGATTCAATAAAGTTGCAATGCCTTTAATGCTATCTGGAACTAATTTACTGATTCAATAAAGTTGCAATGCTTGCCAATCTGGAACTAATTTACTGATTCAATAAAGTTGCAATGCTTAATCGCAAATTTTAAAAATTTCTCATTGGTTCATTAACTTCGCTTATTAATTCTATCTTTCTAATTTACTGATTCAATAAAGTTGTTAAGCTTATTAATTCTATCTGGAACTAATTTACTGATTCAATAAAGTTGCATATGCTTAATTGCAAATCGACCTATAATCTCACAAAGCAAGAACCAATTATCATATTTTACATATAGTTAATACTTCGAATAGTGAAAGAAATTTGCTGGACCCATTATTTGCACTAATCGAGGCCTACCTGCATTCTAAACAGTTAAAATAAGAATTAATTATGATAAATAGATATAAGCAGTTCATTTAAACAGAGAAGGAACTGACAGACTGACAGTGCCCATAACAAATTTTTAGAGGAATGGGCTATATACAGTGGAATATGTTTATAACGAAACGATTGGGTCAGAAAATTTTTACCTTATAACCACACAACTACGTTTCATTATAACAGACGTGAAAAGAAAAATTTTAAAAAAGTTGGGGGCATTTCCCAAAATTAGTTCCATGAGCCAATGATGTTATTCTTCGAAAAAATCAATATTTAAAAGATTTTCTTCAAATATATAATCAAAAAATAAAATTTGTCGAACCTCAATTTCCTCAAATTTCATATAGTATACTTTTTAAACAGAATTTAAAGTGAAAATAATTTTGAATAATCTGTGTGTAAAATATATGTAGTATGTATGGTTTTGATATCTTACAGAGAAGAAAACAAACAAACAAACAAACAAACACACAAACAAACAAGCACACACACACAAACAAACAAACACAAACAAACAAACAAACACAAACAAACAAAAACAACACACACACACACACACACACACATACGAATCGACAATTGCGCCCAGATAACAGAAAAGTACACACACACGTACACACACACACACACGTACACACACACACACACACACACACACACACACGTACACACGTACACACACACACGTCACACATACACTATTCCAAAGACATATTGATGACAATTATGTCTCTACACATTAATAAGAACAACACACACACACACACACACACACACACACACACACACACACACAGTATATACTCGTGTATAAGCCGAGGTTTTTTCTTAAAAAAAAATATCTGAAGTGGGGGAGTCGGTTTATACATGGATAAAAAAAAATCGATTTAATTGAAGTAATAAGCAAAGCCATAACTTATTGAACGTCTCCTGAAGATAAAAAGGAAATTTTGCAACAATTCATTTAATACGATACCAGGTAAAATTTACCTAAAGAACAATTATTCGATAACAACAAATAATAAGAAAATATTTTTATGTAAATTATAAAAATTTATTACTATTCGTTAACTTGATTTTTTCTGAAGCTACATCATCCTAATGATAATGTCATACATTGACATCAATCTCGCTTCAGAGTAAAATTTTACTTTACCTGTTGCGATCGAGCGTGTCACGCTGCTGAATCCAACCTGGACTTATATACAGTAGTGCATCAGATAGGCGACGCCGCACTGCCTGATGTGTCGTGACGCAGAAATTCTCGACAATAATCCAAGAATCTTATGTAGGTGCTGAATGATTTTAGCTGGATTATTGTCGAAGAATTTCTGTATCGCAGTGCATCAGGCAGTGCGGCATCGCCTATCTGATGCATTTATACAAATGCAAGTTGGAGTCGGTAACGCGATGTGCTCGATTGCTTCGGGTAAAGTAAAATTTTACCTTTTAAATTGATATATTGCTGTTTGTATTATAATAATTTAAACTACAAAAACAGGCTCCTCTTCCTGAAGATGATTCAATCGAGGGAATGGAAAACCTACTTTGAAATATTGTTAATGAAGGACTGGAAAAAATTTATTGAGGAAGAAAATTACATACATAGTACTATTGATCTACAACTATCATGCAACGAGGTGACTATGGCACTCAAAGAGAGGAAAAATTGAAAAGCACCAGGCCCTAGTAGAATAAACCTTGAATTATTGAAGTTTGGTGATGAGAAAGTGGTTACACTTCTTACCTGTCTCTATGAAAGAATTCTGAGAGGAGACAGGATACCCCAGGAAATGAAATCTGGCTTTCTGACACCAATTTATAAAAAGAGTGACAGGAAACTGTGAAAATTACAGAGGAATATGTGTAACAAAACCTTTCATTAAAACCTTGGTTAGGATCATATGCAGAAGACTGGAAACAGAATATGAAGGTGTTGAAGAACAAAGTGGATTTATTGCTGGTCATTCTTGTATTGACCACATATTCACACTGAGACAGATCATAGAAAAACAAAGAGAAAAGAGGGGAGAATTGGAGCTAATCTTAATTGACTTAGAAAAGGCTTATGACAATGTTCCTAGAAAACTTTTATGGAAAGTCCTGCGATTAGCTAAGATAAGCAAAGGTTTGATCAACATCATTCATGAAATTTATTCTAACAACAAATGCCTAATTAAATGTGGGTCAAATATTTCAGAGGTAGTAAAGGCCTATTGCAGGGATGCTGCATGTCATCTACACTATTTAAAATTTATATTGATGTATGCCTTAAAGAATGGTCTGCTAACAAGGGGTGCTTGCCAACTGGGTAAAAACGAAAAGGAACCAAACTATAAATAAAGATAGTATCGATAGATAGTTTGATCTGTTGATTATTAAGAGGTATAATTCAAATATAAACGCTTAATCAACAATCAAATTCGGAATTCATTCATTACGCGGAAGAGAAAAACGAGGCGTAAGGCGGTCAGCACAAACGCTACGTAAGCACTGGTTGCATAGCAACGCTGGACTACTTGGTTCAAAGGAAGTTTTTATAATAAATCAAATTTAAAAAAAAATGAAAAGGAATACTGTAAATCAAATTATTTCGTGAAAGTTTTACTGGAGATTTGTTTGAGGAAATACAAATGGAAGTTAATGTTTTTAATATACTTAAGGAGTTAAACATTATCCTCAATGATTTGGGTTTCCCAAATTTGACATCCGAATCAACTCTTGAAGAAAAGGAACTGGCGAAAATTTTATTTGAAAACTTATCAAATATATTATCAGAGTATACATCTGTAGAATGTACAGGTTAGATAGTCTAATATAAAGTAAAATGAAATTGAATTTTGAATAAAAGTTGTTTATTTATTCGATACATTTATTTAAAACAGTTCTCGATCTACATCGATGTCCGCTATCATCAAATGTCTCACAATCAGAATGTTGTTCTAGTTCCCAAGCAGTCACCTATTGTAATAAAGATTCCAATTTCGATTATACTACTGAAGAAGAAAAAGAGACAAAAAGAATTCCATTTACAAGAAAAAAGAAATTGTAGATTTACATATTAAACATCCAAAATGGAGTGTAAAAACATTGCAAAAATTGGGTGGTGCTAAAGAACTGAAAAATAAATTTATCTTAAGCAAATGGAAGAAAGAAGTGACAGAAGGACCAAAGAATTGAGAAAAACAAAGAGAAATTAATCAAATAGTTTCTGAAGAATCTGCTTGATCTAGAAAAGAATGTAGAATTATTAGGAGATTAGAATTATTAGGAGATCCAATCTGCGACAAAAAATGGCTATTCAAACAGCACGAAATATATATCCTAAACTCCCATTTCGTGCAAGCAAATCCTGGGCCGATCTGTTTACTCGAAAAAATCGGCTGGTTACTAGAAAAATCACTTGTTTAGTTTGCAGGCGTGAAATTACGTCTTTCGAAGAATTAAACAAAGCTGCCGACCTATTTCGTAATAAAATTAAATCCTTGCTTCATGTATATTCTCCATCTGCAATATTTAATACTGATCAATGTGGCTTTAACTACGAAGTCACTTTCCAACGTACGTTATCGGAAAAAGGAGAAAAAACAACAGTCGGTTATGCACAATCACCGCGTAACAAGATCACCCACTCGTATACAGTGCAATATATGATAAGCTGTGATGGAAGAGTTATTGGTAATGCATTCCTTTGTTTGCAAGAACCAAATGGTGCGTTAGGCCCTATAGTTAATGAAACTTTACTGAAATATGCAGCACCCAATATCGACGTATGTTGCAGCAAATCTGGAAAATTATCTAGATATCTGGTTGAATATTATTACAAAACGACCTTTGCTCCTCTTGTCACAGAAGATTTTGTCCTTGTTATCGATGCTTGGACTGGACACACTAATTCAGAAATTTATGCAAGTATCTTTGGCCATCAAAATAACCGACCGGAATGCCGAATTGTAATAATTCCTGAAAAGTGTACAGCACAATGTCAGCCGTTAGACACAACTGTACATAGACAAATAAAATACTTACAAAAGAGAATTGTAACTGCTTTAGAATTGTTATATGACCATTCTACATTGCCTAATGAGGAAAACTGGACAAGCAGAGCAGGTATCATACGTCTACAATCATTAATACATCACCAAATTTCATCCGATATATTCAGACCTCTAATATTGTATTCTTGGTGGTCAGCCGGAATAGTAGATAATCGTTGCCAATTTTCTAATGTTAAGCAAGCATGTTTTGAATTTTTATGTACAGATTCTCTCACATGTATTAATTGTCCTGATGAAATAAGATTTATCAAGTGCGCAAGATGTCGATTTATCTTATGTCTGAAATGTTTTTATTTTGATTATCATAGTATTGTCTGTAAAAAATAAATTCAACATGTTTTTTCCTTTAATATATTTTTTCCTTCTTTTTATTGTCACATAAAAGCTCGGAGAACAAGGCGGGTGGGCTATACCCTCCATATTAACAGGGTAGAAGATTATTTTCACGTGCAATAAAGTCACATTGCGAGCGTAAAATAGTCTGTAAATAAAGCTACATTAATAAATTATAAAACAGAACTTTAATTATAGTTAAGAAACTAAAAGAACTTAAAGAATAAATACCCTTGAGTGCACCAGTAATCGACGGAACTTATTCTCTTGACCGCTGGTCCGAAACTGACTGTTCCTCGGCTGCTTATGGCCATCTTCCGCTCTTCCGGGGTCGGCCGACTCTTCGCTCGGGCGACCCCGGAAGAGCGGGAAACGTTCACTGATTTGAATCCGTTCAAAACGGCCAATACATTCAAACGCATGGCCATTAGAATTAAAAAAAAATTTCGTAGCCAATGATTCTTGACACGATATATGCATCAGAAGTGGCTCGATGCCAAAAATCAGACTTCGGTTTCAAGAAAAACTCACGGTATAAATATATATACATATATTTATATATTTAAATTTTACATATATTTATAGAATATTGAACAAAATTTAAAAACTAAATTTTGAAGTTTAAAATCAAAACTTCCGATAAAAGTTCGAGAAATGAGCTTTTATCGGAAATTTTGCTGCAAAAGTTTGAATGACTAACAAGCATGCTCCGAAAAAAGTACGCCTTTTTCGGAACGTATCTTTGCACCGATTATAGCAGCGGTCGGCGGAAAGATATGCTTTGATGGACCGCCTCACGCCATATTTTTCTCTTCCGCGTATGAATGTATCCCGAATTTGATTGTTGATTAAGCATTTATATTTGAATTATACCTCTTAATAATCCACTGATCGAACTATCTATCGATACTATCTATATTTATAAAGTTTCGTTCCTTTTCGTTTTTACCTGGTTGGCAAGCACCCCTTGTAAGTAGTACGCCTTTTTCGGAACGTATCTTTGCACCGATTATAGCAGCGGTCGGCGGAAAGATATGCTTTGATGGACCGCCTCACGCCATATTTTTCTCTTCCGCGTATGAATGTATCCCGAATTTGATTGTTGATTAAGCATTTATATTTGAATTATACCTCTTAATAATCCACTGATCGAACTATCTATCGATACTATCTATATTTATAAAGTTTCGTTCCTTTTCGTTTTTACCCGGTTGGCAAGCATCCCTTGTAAGTGCAATAAAATGGGATTACAGATTGGGAATGACAAGTTTCTTCATAATTTATTATTTGCAGATGACCAAGTCATATTGGCTGAAGATAAAGAGGATGCAGCCTACCTATTCCGTAAACTAGTTTCTGCATATGAACAATGGGGATTAAAAGTTAATAAGAATAAAACTGAATACTTATCCCTTAATCCCAGAAACCACCTCAAAACTGCAGACAACATAAAATTGAAGACTGTAGATTTCAAATACCTTGGATCTCTACTACACAGGGATGGAACTTGCCAACAAGACATTGACAAAAGAATTGGGCAAGGTAGGAAAGCAATAGCTGCCCTGAACTCCATCATATGGAGCAGTAATATACTTCCAAGAATCAAAAAGTATATTTTCTCTGCCATTGTCCAAAGCATCCTCCTTTATGGTGCAGAGACATGGACACTACTTAAAAGACAAACAGAGATTACTAGCGACAGAAATGGACTTTTGGAGACGCGCTGCTAGGAAATCTAGACGTGACAGAATGTGGAATACAGCAATCAGAATAATGATGAATCTTAAAAAAAATGTTTTACAAATGGTTGAGATGTGCAGATTACAATGATTTGGCCATGTAAAAAAAATGACATCTGAAAGACTACATAAGATCCTTATGGACAGGGAAGCCCAGGGAAGAAGAGGAAGAGGAAGACCTCGGAGGAAATGGATGGACGAAGTAAAATCCAACCTGACAAACCTTGGTCTGGATGAATTCTTAGTGTTGGATTGAGAGAGATGGAAGAAAACTCTGGCACAGCTGTACGATTGAGGAAACCCACTCTTAAGTGGCCATTCTTAGTTGATGATGATGATTATAATAATTTATTTTATATGTATATGTTTAAAGTTTTAATAAAATATTTATTTTGGCCAATGGCATTAATATATTGGTAACTAAAAATCAAAGATCATGTAATTTATCAGGCATTAATATATCGGTAACTAAAAATCAAAGATCACGTAATTTATTGATTTCAAATTTTTATTGAATTTTAAGCACTAAAGTCGGGGTAGGCTTATACACGGGTTACGCATTTTTACCGATTTTCAAACTGTGAAGTCGGGGGGGTGTCGGCTTATACATAGATCAGCTTATATTTGAGTATATAAGGTATATATATATATATGTATTTGGGATCCATATATATATATATCATCAAGTTAGATAGTCTACAAGAATCCTTTCTAAAAGCATAATTATGTAGAACTAACATCATAATTTTGGGAATAATGTATTGACAATTTGATATATTTTTTAAATTTTAAGAATATATATGTCCAACTTGACAAATGTAAAAGTATCCCAGATTAAAATTATAGTGCAAAAGCATGGATATAATAGGTGTGTGATTGATAAGTTATTTAAAGAGTTGCTTAAGAAAAGGTTAAGTAGAATGATAATGGAGATGGAAGGTTGAAAGAGGTAAAGGTAATGGAAAATCAGCATAGAGAAGATTTTACAATAGTGCCAGATGTGCTAAAACAATTCAGGACAGTAATCCTAAATAGAGTAATAAAAGGAGGAGGAAAGAGATCAGCGTTCCAAAGGGCAAAGACGGTATTCAGTGCATTCCAGAACGTTAAGGATATGTACAAGCGCGAAGAGAGAACAGGAGTTTACGAAATACCATTAAAAAATCTAAAAAATGGTAGAGAGGAGGTTTATATCAGTGCGATGGCAAGAAATTTGAAAGATAGGATAAAGGAGCCTAGAAAGGACATTGAGAAAGCTAACTTGAACACTGCACTAGCTAAAAGAGCATATGAGTGTAATGTGCAAATAGAGTGGGAGAAAACCAGAATACTGAAGTCTTTTAGTAATGTGATTGAGCTGTTCGCCGCAGAGGAGTTACAGATATTTAGAGGTAGTAAGAATGGGTTAGAAATTAACGATAGGCAAAGGAATAATATATCTAAACCCTGGAAGTTTGCTTTACAACGAGGTTCCCAATATAATATCGACTGAGGAGGGTTTTGTGGCAAAGATAATTTTTGTATTTCTGGAAATTGTTAAGAGGTTTAGTTTATATTTTTCTATGCGTAAATGTAATTTTAATTAAATTAATTTTATTTGGTTAGACTTTAGCAATATTTGTAAGATCCTGTTAGGTATTTAAAATTAATGTAGAATTTTTTGAAATGTTTTTTAGAAATTTTGTATTTTAGTTCTTAATGTTATTTTTGTGGTTCTAGAACTGAGACATTTTTATTATGTTCCATTGTGTTTGTAAGAGCTGATAATGGCATTGAAGCCGAAACGTTACTCTGATTAAATGATTATGCATTTAATCATTGGTCTGCTTGTGTGTGCTTAGTATTTGTTTAATAATTATTTGAACACAGATGAAAGCAGTTAGGTTTTTAAGTTTTTAGTTTTATTTTGTATCGCTTTACATTTCTAATTTTATTTGTGAAATGACTGATAAATTAATATTTTTATAATTAATTTAAAAATATGAACATTCATATATATCTACATATTTTGATTAGCAAAACTGAAAAGAATTAATATTTGTTATAAATATAACACTGCATGCCTATAACGGATCCAGCAGAAAGCAGTGCAGGATCTGCTAGCACAGAGGGCATAACATAACTGACAATTTGATATATATTTTTGATTCCCTTATGTATTTTTGATTCTATTTTTGCATTGCCTGATATTTAAATATGTACAAAATATTAATTTACAAACAATACATATGTACTCACAATTTTTAATAATAGAATCAATAAATTAATGATTTTTATTATGGTAGATTGCACAATTGACACAAAGGCACAACAAAGATGCTACAATTGAGCTGAAAAATTTTACAAACTTATGAAAATTTTTTTTCTATTATTAATTGATACATATATAAGACCTTTATAAAATTTTTCATCTTATAAGTATATACAGTATATCTAAGGTATTTTAAAATACATTATATACTGGTATTTTGAACTGTTTGATTGTTATCTATTCTAAACACAGATCTGAAAATGGTTATTGAGTAGCTTAAAAAATATTTTTGTTTTAATAAAGTTTATTTAGAACTCAATCAAATATTGCTTTATATTAATAAACTACTTTTCATAAATGAACAGTGAATCCTCATCATTCAATTTTAATAAAAATAAAACAGATTATGATGATTGAAAAATTCAAATTTTCGTTATACATATTTGTGTTCCTACATTCAATGAAACATCAAATTTAAAAAAAATCATTTTGGGAATATCTATAAATTTTGTCATGCCATTAAGCAGTGCTGTAACTAGCTATTCCTGTGCCCTGTGCAATAATTTGCCTTTAGGCCCTTTAATTAATTAGGTTTGGGAAAATAATAAAACAAATAAATTATAATAGATTTTTAATAAGATTTATTTTAATGGCACTTTTCTGGCTTTCATTTCAGTAAATTCATTAACAACATCATCAAATTAATATTTTTAGCGATATTGTATTCTATTGAAAAATAGAAAGATTGGATAATCGTTCTTGTCTGACAGTTGATCTTAAAGAATTTTTAATTAATTTCAACTTGCTAAAACTTCTCTCGCATGAAGCAATAGAAACGGGAAGAGTTAGAAATATTCGAAGAGTGACATTGATATTTGGGTAAGGCTCAATTAAGTCAAAATCATGAAGAATCTGTAGAATATTAAGCGGAGATGCAGTTTCCATATTTTTTATAAGAGTCATTACTTCAAATTTAAAACTTTCAATTTCACATGTGAATTCATACTTTTTTAAATCTTTGATATACTGTATTTAATAGTGAGATCTGCAGTCGATTTTTTTTAAATCAGCAACAGTCACATATTGTAAAGACGAGCCATAGAGAAAGCAAAAATCGTAACAGATAGTTTTCACTTTCTGAGAACACTGTAAATTTGTATTTTAAATAATTCTTTGGATGTCAACCTTACTTCCTTCATCTGGTGTTTCATCTATTTCCATTATCGTAACTCTTCTCTTTCATTTATTTTGGACCTCCTTCCAAGTAGGCCCTGTGCAGGTGCACCTGTTGCACCTGCCTAGTTATAGCACTGCCATTAAGGGTGAGAGAATATAATAGATTTGGGGTGAAAAATGATATAGAAGAGAATTAGATCCATGCAAATTGTTATATCATACTGTAAAAATAGTTAGTTTTATATTCTGTGATTGAAAAAATTTTTCTATAAAATATATTTATGCTTAATTGTTCAAAAATAAAAACTAATGTAACATATTTGGAGATACATTAGTTATAAAATGCAAGTTATATATCTAATTCTAAGACATTTATATCATGAAAACTTTCAAACTGAATATAAATGTCTTAATTTGGAAATTTAAGAATATATGTAACAAAGTACTAGTGAAAAGTAATTCTTATTTTCTATTATTTTTACATAAAATTTAAAAAAAAAATTTAAATAGAAAAGAGGTTTCAAATATCATCAATTTGATCAATAAACAAAAACATTTAAATCAAAAGAAAAAAAACAGACAGAATCCTTCTGGCCTGGTTTTTTGAATAATATTTAATACAAATATTTTTGAATTTACCAATGAGCCTAAAGCAGCTATAAATCCTATTTAGAAAGGGAAAACAAAAGCACCAGGCTATCTAGTAGTAAATAGAAATCTGTGGGTTAAACCTTTCTACAAGATAATACATACAATGGAGCGGTCGTTTCTTCACGTCCAATTACCTACACATCGTCGACACACTGTCGCCGCACTAATATAAACATCCATTCTTTTAGTCCGCCGGATTGCCCGCGTGGAAACACTTCGGCTTTCCACTCTGGAGGACCCGGGTTCGAGTTTCGGGTCTCACCCTTTGAAAATATTTATCATGGGGTCCAAGCCCGGCCCGTCGATCCCCGTCCTCCACAATCCGGCTGACCCCTTCGCAGAGATGGGCAGCCTGTGGAAGGGTCTGTTTCGCCCCGTCACATAGTATTCTAAGTGAATGGAGTGTGGCGTCATTTGTTGACAAAATCCATTCTTTAGTAAAATTATAAATAAATATCATCGTTGATAAATAATGCATAACAATTAGTAAAATTATAAGTAAATATCATCGTTGATAAATAATATATCTTTAGTAAAATTATAAGTAAATATCATCATTGATAAATAATACATAGCCTTTAGAAAATTATAAGTAAATATCATCGTTGATAAATAATACATAACAATACTACGGCAACACTAGCGTGATGAGAATCAGTTATCTATCGTCATGAGTCTGCAACTGTGCGTCTACTTAAGAGTCTACCATTACTGTACCTAGGGATATTCACTTACTCTGTCTATTTTATTTAAAATTTTTATCTTTGCCAAGATGCCAAGAAATGATTTTACACTTTCAAATAAAATTTCATTGCTGATATCTAGCGATATTCATTTACAGTGTTGATTTTATTTAAAATTTTTAAATATTGCCAAGATGTCAAGAAAGGATTTTACACTTTCGAGTAAAATTGCTTTGCTAAATAAAATTAAAAGTCAGCCATTTAATACAAGCTATCGTAGATTCGCTGAAATAAACGAAAATCTACCATAGCGCGTCTCCTACAACAAGAATCAACTGCGTAAGGAGTGGGCATTACAGAAAGAAATTCCAGGAACATCCAAAAGAAAATAGGAGTGGGCATTACAGAAAGAAATTCCAGGAACATCGTGCGTGAGGAGTGGGCATTACAGAAAGAAATTCCAGGAACATCCAAAACAAAGCGTGATGGAAAGAATCCAGAAATCGAAGAAGTATTAGATGAATGATTTTTCTATAATTAGTGGGCGAGTCGTGAATATCAGCGGCCCAATGTTGTAAGACGAAGTCGAGGAGATCGGTAAAAAGCTATTAATTAGGTACCTATTTTAATAAAGCATTAAAATAACTACTTAATTATTATTATTTTACCTATTATTTATTTACCTACGAATTACATATTTTATTTTATAATTTATTATTACTTCGTTTAATTGAGACAGCCGCTTAATTGGGCCAAAATGACGGCCGATGGCCGAGTGGTACCGCCTTGGCGTGCCACGCAGGAGGACCCGGGTTCGTATCCCGGGTCTGGTCCCGGATTTTTTCGGGATACTGGCCCCGGCTCGGTGATTCCCGTTCTTCACCATTCGGCCCTCCTCCATGGGTGTGGGTGCAGCTCGTAGTTGTAACTCTCCCCGCTCCCTTAGAGTAATCTCCCTGATTGGAAAGGGGACGTAAAATATGCAAAAAAAAAATGCCAAAATGGCTTAGTCCCAATGCGTCCCAATTAAGCCGAATCCACTGTATCTGGTAAAAAGTTTACGTGCAACTTTTCATACCTAAATATTCCCAAGGTTTATAATTATGTTTAAGCTTTATTATTTATTTAAACCAATGATGTACATACATCGAAGATTTAAACAGACTATCCTGCCATTAATGTGCCTATTCGTCGGCCGGATTGGCCGCGTGGAAACGCTTCGGCTTTCCACTCTAGAGGACCCGGGTTCGAATCTCGGGTCCCACCCCTTGAAAATATTTATCATGGGGTCCGGGCCCGGCCCGTCGATCCCCGTCCTCCACAATCCGGCTGACCCCTCCGGGCCCGGCCCGTAGATCCCCGTTCTCCACAATCCGGCTGACCCCTCCGCAGGGGTGGGCAGCCTGTGGAAGGCTTTTTTCGCCCCGCCACTTAGTACTCTTACTGAGTAGAAAGTGGCGTCATCTGTTGATAAAAAAAAAAATGTGCCTATTCTTCTTATATTTGTATTATATGGCAGGTTAAACTTTTAACTGGAGACTTTATTGTGCATTTTTCAAGATATATATTAGAATAGAAGCAGCGCCCGCACTAGCATTTATGTCGTCCCGGACAAAAGACGAATTGCCGCCCCTTAAACATATATTTTTTAAAAACATATATCTTTTATTTTAAATAAAAATAAACCCAGCCACCAACATGGGGGACGGTTTTGCTTCCTAAGATGCTGATCCCAAACCCGGATAAATGGAGAAGGTTGGTGTCAGAAAGGGCAACCGACGGTAAAACAGCCAAATCCATTATGAAAAGAAACTATCCAAATATGATATTTGCTAGGGCGTCCCCCGGAGGCGACGCGCAGGTACGTCGCCCGAAATCTGTGAGAAATGAGTTAGGGCTACTGAGCAGTGGGCAAGCTCGGTTAAAGAAGTTAGTCCGGAAAATAAAAAAGAAAAAGAAAAGGATAAGGAAGATTAGGCTAAGAATAGGAACACTAAATGTGGGGACGCTAGATGGAAAGAATAGAGAAATTGCTAATATGATAGAGGGAAGGACGCTAAATGTTTTATGTGTACCAGAAACTAGGTTGTAAGGGAATAAAGCTAAGGAGTTGAGTAATGGTTTTAAACTGTTTTATAGTGGAACCAATGACAGAGGCAGAAATGGAGGGATTATTTTGATAGTAGTCTGACAAATGAGGTCTATGGAGTTGATAGAGTGAATGATAGAATAATAAGTAAGAGATTTGGTTAATGGAAGTAGTGTGCTTATGCACCACAAGTGGGTTGTGATAAGGAAGAAAAGGAGGAGTTTTGGAAAAGATTAGATCTACTTGTGATGAACATACCGGAAGATGAAAGCATTATAATAGGAGCAGATCTGAATGGTCATATTGGAGAGGGAAGTGATGATAGCGATGTGATAGGTAAATGGGGAATAGGTGTTAGAAACAGTGAAGGTGATAGGATAGTGGAATATGCAATAGCCTTTGATCTTAAAATTGTCAATACATGTTTTGAGAAAATGAGAAGCCTTTTGATTACATATAAAAGTGAACCAATGGAAACCCAGATAGGCTATATATTGTGTAGAAAGAAGGACTTCAAGGAAATTCGTGACTGTAAATAATAAATGGAGAGGGGATAACATCAAAGCATAGGATATTGGTAGTTGATTGGGAAATGATGATTAAGGATAGGAGAAGAGAAGGCCAGCTGAGAGAACGGAGGATTAAAGGTGGAAACTAAAGGAAGAAGAAATCAGGAAGGAATTCATAAATAAGGTATTGGATGAAATAAGTTTGCCTCACGAGGTTCAGAAATGGTGGAAAAACAATAATGAGATGATTAGAAGAATAGATGAAGAAGTTTTAGGAAGGACATCAGGCCAAAGATTCAACGATAAAGATCTTGGTGGTGGAATGAGGAAGTTCAACAAGCGATTAAAGCTAAGAAGGAAGCGAAAAAGATAGCAGATAAGCTATCTTTGCAAGAACTCAAAGATAGCAGATAAGCTATCTTTGTACTCTTCTCTATTTTTGTGCAGCAATGCACAAAGATAGAGAAGAGTACAGAAAAGCTAATAAGCAGGCTAAGAAGGCTGTAGCAAGAGCTAAAGCAGTAGCTATTGATAAAGCATATAAAGAAGTGAAAAGGAAGGAGGGAGAAAAAACTTTTGAGAATTGTAAGAGTTAGAGATAGGGCATCGAATGATTTTACTCAAGTGAAACAGATTAAAGACGAGAATGGCAGAATTTTGAGAGATAAGCAGGATATTGTGAAGAGATGTAAAAACTATTTTGAGAGATTGTTGAAGGAAGAAAATGAGAGAGTGGTGAAAGAGGATGGATTACCAACTGAACGGATGGTTAATGAAATTACTAGAGAGGAAGTAGCTCAAGCGATAAAGAAGATGAAAGAAGATAAATCAACAGAAGTGGATCAAATACCAGTGGAGGTTTGGAGAAGCCTAGGGAGTGAATCTACTATGGGATTTAATGAAAAAGATTTACCGGTATATAAATACTGAAAATACTGATCTTTGAGATTGAGAGAAGGAGTTGAACAAGCACAAAAAAGCGGGTAGAACAAGCACAAAAAAATTTTAAAAGAAACAATTTTGTTCTAGATGCTCTAATTTTTAGGATAGTTTTTTAGTAGTTAAAATTTATAGATGATTTTAAAACTGCAAATAAACATATTTAAAAATGTTTTTGACTGGACCGGAAATGACGCCACAAAACAATCGCACCTTATATCTTTTAAACAAAGCCTCGAATCAAAAAAAGCGACTAGACTTTTTAATCGGAATTTTATCTTTTACAGGTCTGTAAATTTTGGCACCATCTTTTTGAATCACCCTTTATATTACAATTGGAATAGTGATACATTTTTTTTTTTTTTGCATTTAATTAATATGGAATTTAAATTATTTTTATTCTTTTGTGCCAATAAATATTAGGTTCTTTTCCGTTAGCCGGGCGCAAGAAAATAGAAGATTCGCCGCCCACCGACTTGTGTATAAAATACGAATCGACAATTCCGTTGTGTAAAGATTCACTCCAAAACTATACATTACAGAATTCGCTTGCGCCCAGCTAACGGAAAAGTACCAAATATTATTTAAATATTTGGAAATATTTAATGAGAAAGTTTGAATGATATATTAAAAATGCAATTTCATTTAAACCTTCAATAAACTTCTAGTTTTGCTGTTTTCATTCTTGTTATATAAATAATGTATACCTGTGCATTATGAGCGAACAGTACGATTAATGATCAGAAAAAATTGTGAATTTTAATTGAAAGATTGACAGAAATTAGGATTCCATCATTTTTTATTACAATTGTTTTGCCTCTTCAATTATAGCAATTTCTGAAAATGTAAGGGTATGATCGTATTGAATTTAACGTCGATTCTGCCTATAACAAATTTTTTATACGCTTATAATACTTTTTCTTCCATAAAAATTACGCGAAAACCGTTTCAATTAATCCAAAAATTTCCTACATTAAATGCTAATGATCTAATACCAGTAGCCAGAGTGGCTCTGACACCATGACAAAATGGCGATTGCGGAGAACTGGTGCTAAGCTCCGCCTATTCTAAGAGACCACAACATCAAAGGCGGCTTGGCGAGTGCTACTACTATTTAAGACTCTACTCATTACACCATGACTCTATTCTTGTCTGGTGGGACCAAATAACTACAGAACTATACGAATCAATGAAACAGGAAAAATAAACAAGTGTGTGAATTTGAGATCTGTTTGAAAGAAAACTGCTTTAACTTTACAAGTGGCTAGCCTTACAAGTACTTTGTTATTTGATTAAAAAATCTTAAATATTTTAAAATCAAAAATATCTTATTAGAAAAAAATGTAATTAACATAGTTAATTTTAACCAAGTTTTTAACAAAAGATATGCATCCCATACTGTTCATATCTAATCCTTTTGTCAAAAATGTAATTAACATAGTTAATTTTAACCAAGTTTTTAACAAAAGATATGCATCCCATCATACTGTTCATATCTAATCCTTTTGACAGGCTGACAAAGGTGTTCATTGCCGTTACACAACATAAACACTTAACAAATAGGAATTCTGCGAAGCTTAGGAACGAATAAATCTCCGTAAGTGAAAAAAATCACGTACATTATAAAGTTAACTGGTAGCTTATTTAAATTGATTGCATTCTATTTAGAATGATAAGATACATCTAAAATAGTTTAAATTATCTGATAATCTGTAAAAATTTTACATTAAATAGTAAAAAACGTGAGTCTGAATCTCAAGTTTGGGGCCCACAATTTGAAAACGGGCTCTCAACTAATATGGGATTTTTATTATTGAACTCAGGAGTCTTTACAGATAAGATAGAGGAGGGTCAAAGTTTTATTAATTTTCACTCCGTTATACTACATATTTTATTAAAAAAATACTGTTTTTTAATTGTGATCATATTTTTTTCATGATTTGTACTTAATTACATATTTCAAATCATTGGTTGATACTTTGATATTTTTCTGTGTATCAGGTTATCTGTGATTTTTACTTCAAATATAATAGATGCAATAAATTTTGATTGTGTAAATTGATAAGTTTTCTTCAATGTACTGTATAAATTTGAATGTATTTTTTTTATGTCTTCTTCCTCGCAGTCGGAATATGAAGAATCAGAAAAAAACACGACCGCAAAAAATTCAAATGTTCTAAGTTACTTAAACAATGTTCATTAACATAATTATTCGAGTTTTCTTGAACACTGCAATATATATATATAATGTATGTGTATTGTATAAGACTCTAAGTTGATTATTGAAGTTAGTAATTCTGACCAGGAAATCCTGGGATAAATTCTGCAGCCAAAATCAACTGGGATCCCGGGATTCCAGAATACCGGGAAACAATCCCTAGAGCATACTCTATACAGTACTAAAATAGTACCCAATACTATATCACAAAGACATAATTAAAAATTTCATTGTTTTGGCATTAATTTTATTTTTATATTAAAGAATAGAAAGTCACATGATAAAGTAATCACATACCATCTTGAAGAATCTGGATTCACTTCTGAGTCTCACACCATCAGGTTATCAGGAGAGGTCAAGGTTCAACTTGTTAATTAAAACTAACTTGATAAGCTCATAAAACACATGCATATATGATAAATGATGAAATTAGGAGAATATTTTTTATTCAGAGAATTTTTATGTAAATAGGAATCTTTGTAAGTTGAAAACTGCTTATATTTCAGTTACAGTGCATTATTACAAATAAAGTATGTTTTTCTGAGTGATATGTTTTTTTTTTTGCTATTCCAATTATTTATAGGATCACTAGTTCTATACTTACTAATACATCTGGACAGTAGTTTTTGTTGTTCTGTTAATGAAGTACTGGCAGTCCTTGATTTATGATGGTATTGACTTAGGACCACTCATAGTTACAATAGTGATGTAATCAATAAATTTTATAATTGGTCAATATAATTCACATGCATATGAGTTTATGTATATGGTCTGAATTATGGAAAGCATCTTTTTGTATCTGAATTGTCTGGATCTTGTATTTTTTTGTTTGTTAAATTTATTACTATAAAATGAAGGGTAATAATAAATACTGGTAGTGGGCAATCCATAAATTTTGGGAATTTCTGAATTATGATTGCTTTGACTTATAATCTCAGAATTTAAATATAACCACATCATAAATCAAGGACTACATGTATCTCATCATTCCCAAGAAGGTGCTGTCCAATATTACTATTTTTTAATTCTAGAAATTTGATTTCTTTTAGCGAATAACATAATCAAAACTTAATCATATTTAAATATGATTAAGTTAACTTAGATATTTAAGAATTGAAACATAACTAATCAGAATCAAAATTTATCATTATAGATATTTGATTTAAAATTTTTTAAATAAACAGATGATGAACATATTTTTTTAGGAGAGCATTATTTCATAAAATGAGAACTGCATTTATTTTCTTTTTCAGAACAATTTGTTTTGCAGTTAGAATAATAATATAAATAGTAGAAAAAAAAGTTAAATTTTAAAATCCTATATTTTATTCTATAGTTATCAAAATGGTTCCAACTGAATATTGTGTAAGAGAATATACAAAACCAATGGATTTATTTTCACAGAAAGATTTGATATATGCAGCTGCTCCAATGGTTAGATACTCAAAGTAAGTTTTTCATAATTTAATTTTCATAAAATAATTAAACAGGATTAAATAATAATATAATAGTATAAACCATATCAATTTAATAAGTAACAAGTGGCCATAATTAAACTTCCCCCTATTCAAAATCATCTGTAGCCTGATCTAACAATTAGAATGGCAACAAATTTGGTAGGATGCCTAATTAAGACATAGAGAGGAGAATTCCATGAAAAAGTTTACTTCAAAAAATTTCCGACAGAAAATAGAGAATACAGCATTGTTGTAGCTCAAAAATTCAATAATTTGCATTAAACGAAATTGAGCACCTGGGTCGCTGCCATCATAGAGCTAAAAAGTGAAGTGAAAATGTCACAGACACATTCTTATTGATAGTTGTGCTCAACATGAATCTCATATTACCTCAACCCACATTACTTGTAAAGTTATTTTACTTGAACAATTGCAATGCAGTAGCTGTTCTGTATGAGTTTAGAAAACTGCCAGAATTTTCATAAAAGTCTTTTGTCAACTAACAGAGAACTTGCATAAAGGTCTTCTGTTAGTTAACACAGATTGATGATTCAAAAATATGAAGAAACAGCATCTTTGGAAGTTTGAACTGACAGAGGACAGGAACCAATGCATCCATAGCTAATTGAAGAAGTTGCCTTTGTGAATTATTATTATTATTGACATCAACAACAATGCCATTTATCAGTCATATGTTATATTGCTCCAATGCTACTATCAATGACAATTGAATGTGCCTTATTCTACAGTAAGGAAAATCTTCCACAAAATTATTCAATTTTAAGCCATCAAACATCCAAAGCCAGATTGACTCCTCCTGTGATAATTTAGATCAGGGGTTGGCAACTGGTAGCCCACATGCATTTTTGGCGTCCCATAAAAAGTTGACCATACTTATATAGCATATGACCCATGTGTGAATTATTTGAATAATACATTTTATAATATGAATAATAAATAAAAATAATTTTATACTTATACTTCATGATATTGCCATGCAACTTGGCACAAGTCATTAGGAATGGGATAACAAATGCATCCTCACACCTCAGGTTATAAAGTGGACACCAGTATTTTTCCTATTTTTCCTTACCAAATTATCTGTGGTTGACACAGATAATTTGGTAAGGAAAAATAATCACAAAAGTCATATTAAGTAAGGAGTCAAACATATTGTGATGCATAAACAGAGCCGGATTTGCATTTTTAGGGGCCCTAAGACAAGCAAGGCTTTGGGGGCTCCTAAAAATTCAAATCAGCTACGTCTAATTTTAAAGGCTCCTTATAACTTATAAGGAACCTTTAAAATTTTACTTTTTATCTAGCACTTTAATAAAAACCCATTTTTTCTTATTAAAAGTTTATAAAAGTTGAAAATTGATTAATAGTTTTGCAGCCCTAGCGCACAGCTTAGTCCCATTTTTTCTTATTAAAAGTTTATAAAAGTTGAAAATTGATTGATAGTTTTGGAGCCCTAGCACACAGCTTAAATGGCCTATTGGTAAATCCAGCCCTGTGCATAAACTATATTATTTTGTTTTACATGATAATTTTTCATTGAGTTTTGTTTTCATGTTTGTTTCATATATTGTATTTTAAATATTTCTGTATTTTTAAAGACCGATAAAATATTTACAGTCAATTTTTATTATTTCACTTATTATTTTCTCTTAATTAAATACTTGTGGCCCAATTATTAAAAATAAAAGTTGAATGTGGCTTATAAGTCTGAAAAGATTACTGACCCGATTTAGATGATGATGACACCATAGCTTTTATTTAAATTAATAATTAAAATTTCAGTCTAATTCTAAATTATCATGCTAGAAGTCAATTTGGCTTTATAGATTTCCCTAGTTAGGTTGCATTAGAGTATAGTAAACCCTTGCTGAATGCAGATTTGCAGAATGCGATTTTGCACATATGTGTTCTCTTGTTTCCATTTAATTTGTCTAATGCTAAAATTTCATTCATATTGAGTACGCTGATGAGTGTATCATGCATGGGTATCTGGCAACCCTGCTTGGTGCTGCCTGCTGGCTGAGTGACCCATGCTGAATTGCGATCATTTCACTCACGTTAGTAGAGCTGTAATCATGTATTTGTCAGTGTTTATCCTTTTCTCCTTTTGCATTTGTGTTTCTTTTAATTTTGAAAATTCAATATGACTTCTAAGAGGAAGAATGAAGATAATAAAGCAGCAAAAAGCCTCAGTTTTGAAATTATCTCGGAAAATTGAAATCTTAGATAAATTGAATAATGGTACGTGTTTCATCACTGACAAGAGAACTAGCCATAAACGAATCAAGCTTAAGAACACTTTATGAGAGGCATTGAAAAACTATTTGAAATCTTAGATAAATTGAATAATGGTACGTGTTTCATCACTGACAAGAGAACTAGCTATAAACGAATCAAGCTTAAGAACACTTTATGAGAGGCATTGAAAAACTCTGCACTCCTTAAAGCAAAACTTTTAAAGAGTTGCATCAGTCATTGTCCCAAGCAAAAATAACCAGCTTTTTAAAAAATAATTGTATCATGTATGTACTTATTAAGCAGTAAAAACAAGCCTTTCAATTAATATTTGTTTCATTTTCACTTTTAATTAGGTTTGTTTAAATTATACATACTTTCTTAATTTGAACTTTACCTAACAATATTTTCCATAGAAAGTTAACTTTGCGGAACGTGATTTTGTTGTGCGTGCAATGTATTAATGACGTAACTCCTGTGTTCGGCAAGGGTTTACTGTATATTCAATTTCTGTTTATGGCTGCTGTATACGTATGACTGATGTTGTATGGATACAAGATCAGTCATATACAATTGCTGCTATATGATGATTATGATATTTGCTCTGGCATTTCTGGCCTGAATGGAGATCAACAGTCCTTGGCCTTGGAAAATTTTTTGATTGGCATGGCAGTACTCATTATGATTGAATAAATACAAGAATAAAATTAATGATGATATAAAATAAACTGAATTCACTTTTAAAACCACTGAAACATTGGCACCACAGGAGACTAGTGTTAATTTTGTTCAAGAGATCACAGAAAGTATTGCACCAATAGAGCAAGATGATGATGATCAAGATATTTCTAGTGATAGCAGCAATATTGCTATCTTACACAAACATATGCATTTATTGTCAGAAAGTGCCAACAAATAAAATCTTATAAGTAGCTTATATTATTTTGTCTAATTTTTATGTTTATGAATTAGTAGCATATTATTTTTCTTTTCAAATGATAATTTACTTTATATAATACATTTTTATATAAATATGCAATCTTTATGAAATAAAAAGTGCGAGCATGTAAAAATAAAATTTTAACATGATTTTTCTTATGGTTTAAAAATGAATTCAGTTATTAATCATTGTATTCATGTTTTGGCTAGGCCATTATGTATGACTCTGATTAATGACTTCAGATCATGTTGAAACTTTCCTATTTGTTCCACATTAGGATCATGTTTGACAAGGTCAGATAAAATTTTACCTGGTATCGTATTGAATGAATTATTGCAAAATTTCCTTCCTGGTCGTCAGGAGATACATTCAATAAGTTATGGTTTTGTGTATTACTTCAATTTCTCCAGCCAAAAAAAAAGTTGATTTTTTTTGATCCGTGTATAAGCCGACCCCCCACTTCAGAATATTTTTTTTGAGAAAAAACCTCTGCTTATACATGAGTATATACGGTATATTTAATCACATACTTCCTTTCATTTTTTTCTTGTAAATTGTCACTAATTCTTCTGACCTAGTTTTTCTCTATTATTTATTTCATCAACAATTCTAGCATTATCCAAAAATCAAGGAATGGGTAGGAATGAAATATAAAACTGAAATTGCAGATTTTGTTCAATTGTTTCAGTTTTCATCCATATAAGGAAATATTTGAGTTAATAGAATCCAAATTAAAATAAATAAATTACTTTATGAAAATAATGAAAATATTCCTGATAAAATGGAGCATTATTATGTAAAGAATATTATTTAACTGAAGGGTGTTGACTTGTTGCTTGTTAATTACTAATAAAAAAAATTTTTAATGTAAAAATAATTTTAATTCCATAGTCAAATGTTTAATTGTTGCAATAGGGAAATAAAATTTGAATATCTTTGAAATTGAAAAAATTATGCTTTTTTTTAAATATAGACAAGGTAATTTAAAATTATTTATGATGATGAACAATTTGTTGAAAACATTTCAAAAAGAACATTTTTATTCTTTTTGAAATGATTTTCATTTCAAAAAGAAATTCTTCATTTTGAAAAAGAATATTTTTATTCTTGTGAATTGTAATATGTTTAAAATTATATCTATTGTATTATCTTTTATTGTGAATTTGTCTGTTCTAATATCTGTTAGTCTTATTTGCTTTCAGATTTCGCTTACAGACAATAACAAACAGCAGCAGATTTATTTAATATTCAAAATTATGTAATAAGTTTGAGTATAAATTTTGTGCAATATTTAAATTTAATATTTACAGAGAATTAATAAATTTAAATACAAAAATTGCCTGCCAATTGTGGAGGTTATGTTCCTGCAAAACACAATGGTTGGTGAATTCACTGTCAATGAAGTTAACTTTCTATAAGAAATGTACAGTTAGGGAAATTGATAAGAAAGTCAAATAATTGCAAAAATTTTTATTACACAATATGTTTTAAAATAAAATAAATACTTAACAGTAAATTGTTTTTACAGATTATTTTTACTTATCTGTATCAACCAAATTAAAATAATTTGGTTGAAACAAGTATCTAGGCATTAGACTAGTGGACAAGTGAGGGCCACTATCAGATGATTGCTTTAAATAGCTCAAAAGAGATATCTATTTCATTTTCTTCTGAAATGCTTTTTGTAACTATATGGTATAACAAATCTTCCAAACTACATTTTAATTTTAAACTCTGCTCTATGTTGGGATCAATTTCAAGGAAAAATTCTGCAAGATTAGTTGCCATTAGCAGTCCATTGGTTAGAAATCCATTTTATCAATTTTTGGTTCCTCTTTTTCATCTTTATCCTCTTTGTTATCATCATCTTCCTTCTTAGATTTCATTAGTTCCTCAATTCCTTGTTGTATTTGCTGTAGGTCATCATCCTTTGTCTGCCAAACCTTCACCACTAGGATGTGTTGTAACATCCACTATATCCTTAACTTCTGGAAATTTGTTGGGAAAATTCATTTACATATATCTTCCACAGTTTAAACCAGGGGTGGCCAACCTTTTATTGTTTTTTGCATCAACTTTTACATTTTTTAGTTAAGATGCACCATACAAAATTATACCCCTTTTCAGTCCTTTTAGTAATCTAATGATATTGCCCAGCTAACATGTTATATGGTCACTAACACAATGAGGTTGCTCAAATAGCATTAATCTTCCATCTTGGATTTTATTTCAAAGTAATTTATGCCAATTATAATATATAAAATTAATTTATGATAATCAATACCTGTCTTTAAACCTTCTTGCATAAATCCTCTGACAAAAATAAAAATCCATTCAGCTGTTATAAATGAAGAGGTGTGCACAGGCATTTCAGATTTATGTATAGATAAATTGTATAAGAAATTTTTCTCTGGGGGTTCAGTGTGCCACTTCTAATCATGCAATGTGCCACTTTTGGCGCAAGCATCATGGATTGGCCATCCCTGGTTTAGACCAACAGGCATTCAGAATTGACTGCTTTACTTCATCAAAGGAGTCTTTAATGATGGTAATGATGAACTGTTTCTAACAATCTGTGATTAATCAGGCTTTGATCATTTTCAATAGCTTCCAATATCCTGTGTTAAACATGCAATGTATATCATTTGAATATTTCTATAATTCCTTTGTCCATTGATTGTATGAATGAAGTAGTATTTGGAAGCAGAAATATAACATTTGGTGAGCAAGGTGAAGTGACATTGGGTATCCTGGAATGTTATACAAGATCAGCAGCATTTCGAAAGCCAAGTGTTTCTTGGATAGATACTACTCAACATCATGAACAAAGCATTTATTCAGCTAGTCCATTATTAATGCAACTGTTACTCACACTTTCTTATTTGTATGTCAAAACACTGGAAGATAGTGTGCTAAGAATATCTAATAGATCTTACTACATTCTAAAGTGTCTTTTATTAGAAAATAATTTTCTTTCCTGTAAATTGTAAAATATAATTACTATATAGCATTTTCCAATAAATACTTATATTTAAATCATGCTTTTCAGTCATTTAATTCCATTATCAATCAACATAATAATGACTAGGTGATGAAAATTACTAAATAGTATCAATTCCAATATCTGAAAAAAGCATTCTTGAAATGTAATCCTAACTTATATAACATTAGGCCTATGAGTTTTCTAGTTTCAGTGATGTCATGATTTTCAGGAAACTAATCCTGACTTTAACACACTGATATCAGCACAACAACAAAGTTGTTGGGAATTTCATCGTTTGGGTACAATTGTTATTAATGTATTGACAATAGTTGCTTTATTTATTTACATCTAAAGAATTCTAATCTATTACACTGCCAAAGAGACTCAATAACTATAACTATCAGCACTAAGGCAGGAATAACTTTCATAACCTTATAACGTAGCGTGGCCGAAATAAATCGTCACAACTTATTATTATTTACAAACAATAACTTTATTAAAAGATGTAAAAAATTAAATAAAAATGAAATACTAAAGATATGTTTTGAATGGTCTTTCTTGCTAAAACTCTGAGTGTCATTCCACCGAGCCTCTCTCTCTGGATGACGAAAGCAGACTGCTGGGCCCTTTGTTAACCCACACCTCCAAAACTGTTGGCTCCAGCGTCAATAAAACTCCGAACTCCGGTGTCATAAAGCGGTCTCTTTGGTTGCGGTTTGGCTGAACTCTTTAGTTCCAATTCAGATCTACCAAACCCTTCTAGATATTATTGTAAAATTTCCCGCTGTAAAAGCTTTTAACAGCAGCACCAATGGTCCAATTGACGTTATAGCTTAACAACAATGCCAATAGTTCAGATTGACGTTATAGTTTCCTTCCATTTACCAGAACTTTTAACAAATTTATGAGGGAAAGTTTCTAAATTATGAAATGTCAGTAATCCAATCTTAATTCCTGGCAAATGTTCTTATATCATCCTGATTACCAACTTTAATTGGCAAGCAGCAAGACTGACGGAGAATGTTGTGGCTTTACAGAAATTGACTTATAACTAAGTATATTTACAATATTGAATTATTTAATTACTTATATTTTAGTTATATATTGCAATAGTTGCATACTTAGTCATCCATAAATTGTATATAACTATCACAATTACTAAAATATTATTATCACATATTAGATCTAGTGTTATAAAAACTAGGTCGGGAAGTTGTTAATTTGCTGTGTTCTAAAGAGTGTAAACATTAGTTGCTCCTGTTGTAAGGATATGGTGCTGCAGGGAGAGAGAAAGGAGGCGAGTCTTACCAGTTGTGGTTGACGATTTGATGGGAGTGGCCATCTTGGTTCGTGTAAGGAATGGGTTGAAGTCAGAATAGTCGGAGAGACTGGCGGTTTAGGATTTAACAGAATTAGTCAACTGATTAAATTAAAGTATGAATTAGAATATGAAGAGTGTATTGAAAACCAAATTTATTTTTTTGTTCAAAGATGTGGTATAATAATTGTGGTTATTTATGTAAATACGCTCAGCTATAAGAGATTGTCTACACCAGAGGGTGTGTGGTCCCCTGTACTGGATGTTTGTAAGGAGCTGAGCGCTGTGGATTTTGACCGAATTGATGTCAATGAAGTTAATGTTTGTCGTCTTTTTTATACTATTGGGGACTCCAGGTTGTATAACTTATATATTTTATTCTAATAATCATTTGTATTGTGCCTTTTTTGAAAATTAATAAATTAATCAGTTTATACTTAAAAAGATGGAGCATGTTCTTAATGCTGTTTGTTATTTCCTTGATTGGATTACACGAAATGAATTTCATGTAGAATGTAAGCTGTGGTCATCGCCCAGACGAAGGGTAATGGAGTGGGGGGTGGGGTCAAACTTGGGAGAAGTTCCGGACGAGGCGACGGACTTCTCACTGTGAGAAAAGTTAACTTTGATCTGTCTTATTTTTATTTTATTTTATTCACTCTATTATTTTAGCATTATTTTCCTATTATTTTTAACGTATTATATTTTAGTTTAAAAGTTAACTTACTTCCCATGTTCTCCTTATATTTTAGTTTAAAAGTTACTTAACTTCCCACGTTCTCCGTCTCCGTCCGTTAGCAATCACGTGATACGGAATCGGAACCGTCCTCTGGAAGAGCTAACTCGGTTAGTGACGTCATCGTATCTAAATAATTTTACCACTGAACTGATATGTGAAAACAAGAATGATCTGATTATTGCGGTATTTTTCGTGGCAACAATAACCGCGATAATCGAGGTATTCCTGTAGTTTGAAAATTATAACTTATCATGATTATCGCGGATTCGATTATTGTGGTATTTTTCGTGGCAACAATAACCGCAATAATCGAGATATTCCTGTAGTTTGAAAATTATAACTTATCACTTATTGACTTTTCAGCAAAATTGATAAATTTAAATGTGCATTTATTTTAACTTTTATTAAATTTTTGCTGATTTTTTTAGGTCTGGACCAATCTTCTATTTTTTCATAGATACAGTATATTTTTTTACATGAATTTTTTTACACATTCTTTGGGAATGTATCTATCATGTAAAAACAGAATTTAGTGTATAGTATATGCCTTGAAAGTGAAATAAAAAATGATAAAAAAACAAAAAAAATTTAATCCTGATTTATCCAGTGCAGTTATTGCAGATTGGTTTTTTGCATTTATTGGATGAAAATGTCTCTCTCTAATGATGGTCCTAAATTTTTTGAATTGCTGAAATTTTTTTTAAAATTACGTTTTAACGATAGAAAATTTAAATGAATTGTATTAGTAGAATTTGAATTATTTTTCATCAAATCTTATCAATTCTGCTTTCTATTCTATTATATTTTATTAATCTTATTTTAATTTTGGGATGAGATAAATTTATTTTTGACATTTTAAGTAAAACACAAAATAAATATATTTTATTAAAAAAATGACAATATTTTAATAAAATTATGTTATTTTTTGATTAATTATATGTTGTAACTTAATTAATGAAAATTTGCATAACACTTCATTTTTTGTTGATAATTTTTTTAAATATTTAATTTCTTTATTTACATTTTATTCATAAAACTTACTATTATCAAAAAATAATAAGTATTTCATTGGATGCCTAATATTTCATACAAAAAAAATTGTGTTTTCTCTGATCTCATATAATGTAGCCCAACATAATTCTTCTTCTTCCAATGTGGCCCCCTAATATCCAAGATTGGACATTCTAATGTACAATATCTTTAAAAATAGACAGCAAGGCTTGTACTATAAAAACATAGTATTCTTTGTTGCAACATAAGAATCAAATGAATTGCCAACAATATTTCCACATTTAAAACAGAAAGCAGATTTAAGATGTACTTTGTCCATAAGCAGGATTATAGTCTTATCTAAATCTTGTCTGATTTAGATAAGACTATAATCCAAAAAAATCAAATTCCTAAATTTCATTCTAATGTACTGCAAAAAACTCTGCTCATTTTTCTCTTTAGATGAATTTGTTGCAACTCTGGAGTATAAATGTTTAAGTATGTTTAGTTAGGATATGATGATGATACCAGTATTGTATCTGTAAGAATGTACAGATATTGAAAAGAAAATAATAGAAAATATCAGTAAATTGCTAGTATATTCATGTGCATGTTTTTTGTCTCTAAACATATAAGATCTGTTCTTGTAAGAATGAAATTATATGTTCTTTATCATGTATTTGCAATTTTAAACTGTTTAGAAGTTCATCAATAATATCTGCTGTGAAATCCATCTTTACACAAATACTTGAACCTAAACTGAAAATTTTTTCAATAAATATAGAGAATTCATTGAAATTGTTGAAATGAAATTGAATTTTAAATTGATCTAAACTGTGATGGATGTGTTTGCCATGAACAATGAAATTTGTAAATTACTGTTCCAACTAATACACTTGGATAAAATAAAGATAGAATTCTACCTTCCTTGCATTGCATTTTCACACTGCTGTGCATATACCAACACGATGGCAAATGCTGCTGATGTTTCTGTAGCATTCAAAAAAGGGGATCGGAATTTTTTGGGGATATAAATCATAAAATGGGACTTGGTGTTTTGGGGCATTCAAAAAAGGTTTAAAAAATTTGCTTGCTACTCGATGTCAATATGATTCCTGTGTTGATATACAGCAACCTTGCTAATCAAGCACTCATTATCGCCTCCCTCTTGTATGCTCCCATCCCAGCTCACTTTCTTTGCTCCCATTAGTATCATCAGTTGATGAGGACTGAATCTTTAATTCTCTAATACAGTCGACTCTCTGTAACTCGAAGTTGAAGGGACCACGAAAAAAATTTGAGTTAGGGAAATTTTGAGTTAGGGAAAATCGTTAAACTTATTGTATAATCAAATCTCTGTTTAGACTGTTGCAACAAAAAACGTGTTAAACAATTTAATTGCAATACAATTTGTTTACAATACAGTACAATAAGATTTATAATAAGGTAAAATCTAAAATTAATAATCTAGTTGATCAACTGAAAAAATTTGTTATTTTTCCCCGCCGGCGAAGCTGTGACGATCTACACTCGATGACACTGAACACTACAGATTTATCCGTTTTTTAAGCAGAATGATAATTAAGCTTATTCTATGTTTAAAAATTATGATAATTTTTGGTTATTATTATGTACATAAATGTGATAAATGCTTTTTACTTTGAGTTGATAACCTTGAACAAAAGTATCGATAGACAACAGCGAGGTTGAAAAATTCGAGTTAGGAAGACGTTACATCAAAACATTTCGAGTTATAGAGGTAAATAATGCATTGGTGATATGTGTTTCCTGCCCGGGACAAGCAAGTACTTCGAGTTAAGGAAGATTTCGAGTTATGGACGTTCGAGTTATAAAGAGTCAACTGTATATGCAGTTTTAGGAATGAACTTTTAACACGATGGAATTGCAGATTCATGCTTTAATCATCAATCAGTGGAGGGCAAATCTTTAATTATGTTACATGTATCTTGAAAACTACAGCAGATACAAGCCCTGAGGTCTTAAAATGTCTTTTCGTTAGAGTTTGAGGAAAATTACATTTTTTTGTATATATCAAATAATTATATTTTGTTGTCCAATATTTTGTTGTATGGTTTAACAATTTCAAAGAATAAAAGCTACTATATTCACATTTTTCCTTTTGCAAATGATGATTGTAATTTATGCATCCTGTGTTGTGTGATGAATCCAGCTATTGTGTGAAACAGCCACAAACATCAAATGGTGTGTACCAATTCAAGCAGTATGTGCAAGTAATACTGCTTGAAATGAAAGCTACTATATTCACATTTTTCCTTTTGCAAATGATGATTGTAATTTATGCATCCTCTGTTGTGTGATGAATCCAGCTATTGTGTGAAACAGCCACAAACTTCAAATGGTGTGTACCAATTCAAGCAGTATGTGCAAGTAATACTTTTACTTCATCATCCATATTTTTATCCCATGCACTAGATGGGGATAGCTTTCATTTAGAAAATTTATTCTGCTTATGATATCTTTCAATCAGTGCTGTTCCTGTTGGTCTTTACTATTCTAAACTTGTATCAAAATACAGCAAAAAAACTCTAAGCAAAATATGAATTGTATGTAATCAATATTATCTGGTTATTCAAATAATAACATATAAATTATAAATTAATTTAAAAAATTATATGTTATTGTTAATTAATGGTTTCCCTGTTATTGTTCCAATTTGATTTTTATTTTTACAAAAGTATATTTTGTTGTAATAGAGAAAAAAATCAGATTTATCTTTGTTTTTGTCAAATAAAATTGATTAAGTAATGTAGAGTAGACCCTCAGTTTAATGGACAAAATATTTGGATTAAATTTTTATTTGGTTTCAAGAAATATTTGAAATTTCCAACTGAGAAAAGTGGATAATAATAGTATTACATATAACATTTTGTTATTTAAAATGAATATTAATGTTATTCTATGAAGTTAGGCTTAGCAAATTGGCATGGTTTAGCAATTTTTTTGTATTTAAATAATTGTATTTTGTGAGTAGGAAAATATAATCATAATATTCATATTTTATAAAGACTTTGTTTGTTTCAGATCTTCAAGTTATTAACATCAATAAACTTTCAAGCAGGAAAAAACTTTAATTATATTTGATTATTTACAAAAACATTTTAGGCTTATTTGGTTCTCTTTAGTTATTTATTTTACACTTAAACTATCCAAAATACACAATTTATTAATGAAATGCAGCAAATTAATTTTATAGTTTGAAAAAGTATTCTTTGTTTTCACAGCATTAATGGCATTTTCAATATTTTTATTATATTATTATATTATCATACTTGCATTTTGTGTCCTTAAATTGCATCTTTCATTAATTTAACAATTGTTAAATTGTTTAATATATAATGGCGGATTAAGAGGTAAGCCGACTAAGCAATCACATAGGCCCCGGAATACCAGAGCCCTGAGGTCTTAAAATGTCTTTTCGTTAGAGTTTGAGGAAAATTACATTTTTTTGTATATATCAAATAATTATATTTTGTTGTCCAAATATTGTAATAATAACGTTGATGCTTGTAGTTTTGAAGATGAATTTGACCATTTTTTTAATATTTCTAAAATAAAATGAGAATACGATAAAAACCACACCAGACATCTATTGAGCTGCCAAAGAAATATCTTGCACATTTCCAAATGTTGAAATATTATTGAAAATTTTTTAACAATTCCCTTATTTAATGCATCAAGAGAAAGATCATTTTTTAAAGAGTGTAAAAAATTATTTAAGGAATACTATGGGAGAAGAAAGATTAAATAATATGGCCATTCTGTATATAGAGCAGGAAATTTTAAACCGAATTGACACTGCCAAAATAATTGACAAATTTGCAAGAAATAAAGCAAGATGGAAATTCATGTAAAAAATATGTTTTTTAATAAATTTATTTAATGTGTTATGGTATGAAAATTTTGATTACTTCTTTTTTGTTAATAACTTAATGAGAGTTTTCTTGAAACTTTTTTTTTTTCTAATTTGAGTTTGACGGCTCCAAAAGTTTTACCACTTGGATTAATTACTTTTCTTTTTTGTTAATAACTTAATGAGAGTTTTCTTGAAACTTTTTTTTTTTTCTAATTTGAGTTTGAGGGCTCCTAAAGTTTTACCACTTGGGCCCCCACTTGACTTGATCTGCCACTGTTAATATATATAATTTTTAAAATTAGCAAAAGATGTAATTTACTACACTGTATTTTTAAAACACTTTTGTTTTAACCCATCAATTCCCATATGAAAATCAATGAATAAATAAACACATTATGATAAAAAATCTCATATTTGTATGTCCCTATGGATCATGGATATAATAAAAAAAACACATCCCCTAATTTTTTTGAAAATGGGATGTCACCTATAGGTGACACTGGGTGTTATTCTTTAGTACATTTATTCTATAAGATAGTATACTAGTGATATGAGAAAGGTAAAAAAAGCATAAAACTATTTTCAAATTAATTTTATTAGTACAATAATTAATTAATTTATTATGGAATTTGTGTAGTATTTTATATGTGACCCTACATTGCACTTTGAGCACATTTTTCCTGTACATTCATGGCACAGTTCACAGTGATGTTGTGAGCAGTCTTTTTCTGTGTGATCAGTGGCACTCCCTCGAATATAATCTCAATTGGAACCCTCATTTTTAGGGAATTGCACAAACTGTATCTTTGATTGAAGCTTCCCATATTTTTGTAAATAGGAAATTACCACAGCCCTGCGAAAATCACATGTCCAGTTACTTCCTTCAATCTTTTGCTTCACCAACTAAGCATTTTGGCAAGAGGTGTCGAGTTCAAATGCAAATAATGGAAACCACCACTTTTTCTGCATTATCCAATTCTTATGGAATCTACATTTTCATCAAAGCGACCCACTTCACCCTTTGAATTTATTATACATTTTGATAAGTGCTGGACACTCGACTTGGATTTTGTCCTTTTTTTATTTACATAGCCAATTTGATCAACTTTTGTAATTGGCACCAATCCAAAACATTCTCATGTATTTAGGTGTCAGATATCCAGTAAGTAACAATATTCCAATGTATAACCTTGATTTCATCGACTGCAACATTCAAAGACTGATTCCTTTGCAAGTCATACAAATTGTTCATATCTGCAATGAACTGCATCATATCATCACTATAAAATAATTCAGATCTTTCAGTAACAGCCAGATCTTTTTGACAGTAGCCAAAAGTCTCTTCTTCACAATCACCTTTCCCACAAGAAGTAAATGCAGATGTATTAATCAGTGACCTCACCATCTTCAGGAGGAAACAAAATGATGTTACCAGTGGTCTGTCCATGCTCTAATTCCTTAACTATCTCATTCAAGGTCAACCAAAGAAAAAATAAACTACCATGTATCCATACCAATAAGCATTATAATTAAAATATTGCCCAGTGTCACCTGCAAGTGACACTGGGCATTTTAGACTGATTTACTGTTACATGATTTATATGTAATAATATGTGTGTGATATCTCAACAATAATATGTGATAAGAAAAAGTTCAGTACTTACCTCTAAACATGTTTTTCATGTTATAAATGCTATTCAACACACTTACACAGCAAATTCGTAAAACTGTTTGAAACAATTAGAAATTTTTGACTGTTGATGTAAAGCAAAGGTTGCCATAAAATAATCAGAAATATTACTAAATCTGAATATTTTAACTGTAGTTTTCTTGTTTATATATTATGTAGTTTTATATGTTTAAAAAAATTACAAACTTCTGTCATCTGTAGGTTACACTGGGAATTGACAGGTTAATGGACTTTCACCATTATTTAACATCCTTCCTTTATATATTATGTAGTTTTATATGTTTAAAAAAATTACAAACTTCTGTCATCTGTAGGTGACACTGGGAATTGACAGGTTAATGGACTTTCACCATTATTTAACATCCCTTCTCTCTATTAATCTGTTAAACTAAGGTATTTAGATTTTAAGCTTTTATCCAGCTTTTATCATTTTTATGCTATATATATTGCATATACAACAATAAATAATATAATAATAATAATAATTCCGACATTACTAGATAATATATATATATATTAATAAAAGACAATGGGTATGTCTATTTGCGTATGCGTGTCAAAACACATATGCAAATGATATTCATAATTTATCAGTAACTATGCTAGGATACTAAAAAGTTGGCAACACTCAGGTTGCGACCTGAGCAATGCCAAATATAAAAGGCTATAATTAATTACAAAATATGATATAATAATAAAATAATTTAATTTAGTCGTTTAAAATGAATTTCTTAAAATCTTGTTTGCATTTTTTTGTTCTTGAATTTTGAAATAATAAGGAATGATGAATAGATATCACTCGAATAAATAATTAAGAGGAATAAAAGAAAATCTTTTTTTCAGAAATATTGAGTGGCATGTCATTTTAGCGATAAAATGCTGATATTTTTCGGTTTTAATTCGAAAATAACGATATTTTTTTTTTAGATTTCTTTCTGAATCTCAGATTGATCGGATAATATATAATCGGATAGATCAATCGGTTATCGGATTTGGATCTATCCGATAACCGATTGTCCCTTATATCCGAATGCACAACAAATCGGCGTAGAAAAACATTGAGTATGGATCTTGTATCTGCTGTATACATAAAATGGAAAATAATTAATACTAGATATGCCCACTCATATAAATAGCTCATATAATTAATCTCATAAACTTGGAGTATAACTCTTCTTCTTGGGTTACAGGATTATAACTCTAAAACTTCTACGAACTTATATAACAGATTATTAGGTGACACCATTTTTAGGGTACAGCGCCACCTGCGGATTTTGTCTTTTTAGCGGAACTACAATTTTAATTTATTTTGTATTCATTAATTTTTAAATTATTAATACAAAAAGTAACAAATTGGCTTTTTATGATGTTTTTATTATTTTTAAATAAATTACACTGATGGCCGGCCGAGGTAAAGCAGGATGAAGAGTAGGTCATCACAAGGAAGACTACAGAAAAATGAAAAATTATCTCCCATATAGCCGAATTTTCCTTATATCCGACTCCTATTAACCGGCTTCTACTGTAATTTGTATAATTCAACCGATATGATGAAATGAATAATTTTTTCTAGAGGACGAAGTCATCACAAGGTCAGGGTCAGACGGTCCTTACATCAATACAGTTAAGAATTTTTTGCGTTTTCATCCATCCTTGCATCCTGGATAATCTGATAGTTCTATAAATAATTAATCGTCTACTCATCTGTTTCCATTATTTTTGAATGACTAAACATATGGAATTAAAAAAAAATGCTATCAAAATCATCTTCGATGGCATAACTTATCAGTTGAATATCTTAAAAATTTATTAAATACTTTCATAGTTAACTCTAATAATATATTATTAGAGTTAACTATGAAAGTATTTAATAAATTTTAGAATTATTTATAGAACTATCAGATTGATATGCCCACTCATATAAATAGCTCATATAATTAATCTCATAAACTTGGAGTATAACTCTTCTTCTTGGGTTACAGGATTATAACTCTAAAACTTCTACGAACTTATATAACAGATTGATTCCTACCTTTAATTCCTTTAGGTTGACCTCCTGTTTTACTTTTTCCAATAACTTTATCGGTTCAATAGCCTCCTTGCCCTTGGAGGGGTACCCTAACACCGTTGCCTTGATATGATTCACTACTTTCACTTCTTTCCATGTAATATCTATATTGTATTTTAATGCTCTAACATCGTGCGCAGTTCTAGTTTCATCCTTTTCTATGTTGTATTTTAATGCTCTAACATCGAGCGCAGTTCTAGTTTCACCCTTTTCTATATTTTTTTTGTGTTCATTCATTCTATCTTCTAAGTTGCAGCCTGTATATCCAATATATTTTTCTTCTCTGTTGATAGACTTCAACAGAGAAGAAAAATATATTGGATACACAGGCTGCAACTTAGAAGACAGTCTAGATTGAAAATCAGAATTTTGTAAAGTCCTGTGTTTTTTTTATTTCCATATGTGTCTTTGTCATTCCTAAGTATCAAAAAGATGATATTGTTTTTTATTTGAAGACTATCTTAAAACTTATAGCATTTTCTATGTTTCTATACAGTGTTTGTAAGTGTGGTTGATAGTGAACACTTCTATACCTGACACATTCTGGTAGAGTTTTTCAAAATTAAACTTCTTGTTACTGAGAAATAATGTTTTTTCAGAAAACTGTTACTTTTCCAATGTTTTCTTCCTTGTGAGAATATCATGATAATGTTGGGCAAATTTTACAAATTAATATTTATATCCATTTTTTTAAGTACATTTTTATTATTCAGTCTTAAATATGTATGATATTAAGACTGAATAAGTTTGGAAATATATTTATATATTCCAAATTTAACCTTTTTGCTCTAAAGTATTTATTGTAGGCACTTTATGATCATGCACTTTTCAAAATCAAATTTTTAATAATATCGGATGAGAACTATTTAATGTTCATTACATGTTTTAGTTACTTTAAATTCAAGTTGAATATCAATTCCATTTAAGACACTCTCATTAATGTGTGTTTACAATAAGTTAGTGTATTGTATGGCCATTTTTTCATAGCACATTGTGTAAATGGAAAGGGTAAAAATCTGTACCTTATAAATTTATATTTATCTTGTAATTTAATTGATCTTGTAATGTCTTTAATGTATTAGATCTGATGATGGTCTTGAAGGAGAGTTGATAACATTTGTCAAATAAAGTAATTTTTGCAGTCTTGAGCTAGTTTTTGAATTCACTGTTTTATAATAGTGCAGAAGCAAAGAGATGCAATGATATGAAAATAACACTGACAAATTAATTCAGCAATAACTTGTTTAATCAATTCAAATAGTTATTTCCAACAAAATATTTCCTGAGAAATATTATTCAATATGAAAATAATCTTAAATCTACTTAAAGAAAAATACCTCCACACTGATACAAAAGTATACTTAAATAATATGTATGTAAGAAATTTATTATGTTCTAAGGCTAATGTCTCTGGTACTCAATCATCTGCTCTAGTCTTTAAGAATCTACTTTAAGAATGATGTGTTATTTAAATTCCATGACAAGGTATTACAAACTGGAAACGAAAGTTTCCAGTTTGTAATACAAATAGAATACTTTCAAAATTTTTAATATTAATTCTAATACATAAGAATACTTTCAAAATTTTTAAGCATAAATTTTTTTATAAATAAAATAAAACAAATAATAATTTTAGGTACCATTTTATATTGTCAGATAAATGTTTTCATTGATGGTTTTGAAATGACAAATGACAAAATTATTATAATCACATCTAATAAGCTAAGAAAGCTTTGATGATTCAACAAATTTTACAAATACAGAACAATTTTATTACTAGCTGATACAAAACATTACATATATAATAACACTAAAAAATTTGATTGTCTGCTAAAGAAAAAAATATGCTTTATTTTGCATAATATCAGAAAATTTTTTTTTTTCTGAAACCTCAGATGATTAAAGATTTTTAAAAAATCATTTAAATATGTATAAAAAAATTGACTATTTTGTATATCATAACATTTGCTGCAAAAGTACCAATTTTTATTAAAAGTTTTAAAAAGAAAATAAATTACTGCAAAAAATGCTAAAAGTTAAATTTTTTAAAAAATTAAAGTGGAGCTAGGAGGAGAATGATGAAAAAGCTGAATTAGATTGCAAAGTGCTATAAGTAAGTCTTTATATATAAAATAAAATAAAACAAATAATAATTCTGGCAGTCAATGAAATAAATACAACAAATAATTCAGCTAAAACATTGGTAAGCATAATGATATGACATTAATTGGAACCTAGGAAGAATTTTGTGATACAGGAATTGCAATCCTTCTATTTATATAATTTATTTCATATATGAAAAATAGTAAATATGATATTATTCTTTAGTGTAATTCTTGAATGAATTAATATAATCAGGTGTCTTCCAATTTATGTTATTTCCAAAATATACCTTTAGACATTTATCTATAATTTTGTACAATTAATTGTGAAAATATCATTTTGCTTCTGATGCTCTTTTAAATTTTGGTCAGTAATGCCAATGTAAAAATATGCTATAATTTAAAATAATTTTTCTTCTCCTATACATTGTAAAAATTTTTTAATACTATTTATAAATCCATTTAAAGATTATTATTATATAAATCATTGTTATTTGCTTTATATGATTTTTTTTAATTAAAATTTTAAAATATTTTCTGGCAGCTTGGTTTTGTTGGTTATTCTTTTGCAACAACAAGAAATGGTTACCTTATTTTTCATCCAAATTTGCACATAAAGGTAAATATTTCAAATTTTTTCAATTTTATTGTTTGTTTGATTAATTTAATTTTAAAGGTTTATAATAAAATATATTATCTTAAGCTCTTAAAGAGGATGATGCAATAAATTCTTAAGAGTTAGAAATTTATATCATATATACTTGAGTATATGACAATCTCCTATATCAGAATTTAAAAATTTTTAAAAAATTTAAAATCCATATATAAATTATGTAAACCAGATCTGGAATCACGAATCAGAATAAAAATGTTTATTAGGATGAAATTAAAATAAACTTATCTTTAATAATGAATAAATGTAATTTTGAATATTACAATTTCTCCACTCACATAACAGAAATAGAATACAGAATAGAATGTCAATACAAAATCAAGCTTTCTTTGCATGGCAGCATGCAATAATTACAAATTTATGATATATGAAACAAGCATAATATAATATTACATTACATACAAATAATAATATATTGAAAGAACAAAATAAAATAAAAATCTGTTTATAATAGAAATAAAATTACAAAAGGCATGCTTGATAAAAATTGTCATTGCTCTTTAATTATGTCAGTGTCTCTTATATTGTTATATTAAAAATTGTTGTTAATCTGCCAAATTAATGATTATTCAATAATTATGCTATAGTGCCATCATCTATTGAATTAATAATTAATTATTTAAATTTAGGCTAAGGTGGCATATCTATTAGTAAAAATTATAGTTTAATTATTAAATAACAGATGGCATCACATTAGCCTAAATTTAAATAATTAATTCAATAGATGATGGCACTATAGTATAATTATTGACTAATCCTTAATTTGGCAATTTAATTCTAAAATAGTTCACTTGGGATAGAATTTGGCTGGATTGGGAATATTTGGATAACTCCAAAAATGCTTGTTGGCACCTTAATTCAATTGATGCAAGGTGCACTCTAGTGGCTGTTAGAAAAACTAAGAACTGGTAAAAAAGGCAGAAAAATACTATGGTGGCAGTTATTGCGATGTTGTTGGGTATCATAAAAATGATTATAGTACACTCAAAGTCTCTACATTTAGTTTTCCTTCATTTCTTATTATAACTGATGTTAGTTGTTGATCTTCATTTGTTACAGGTACAGCTGAATGCTACAAACTTTGTAGGGACATCTGAAGTGCACTGATTAATTCTGGGGCTAACTAAAGAAATATTATCCACATTTATATTGTATTTTGGTCTTCCAAATAATTTCTCCTATGTTTGTACCTATTTTATTTGATGATTTTCTCCATATTTGCAGATGAGAAGTGCAAGTCTTATTATTTTCTCCATTTTTAAACTAGATGATTTCTCCAGCATATTTTCATACACTCCAGCATTACAATTGCATTGATCCCATATAAGCTTATTTTCATTAACAAGCTAAATTATAAAAATCAAAAATATTACCATAAAATGGGGTCACTTTGTCCAACAGTTTGATTTTACAGACTTTTAAAAAATAAGTTTTGCCAACTAATAGTAATTACAGAAATTTTTGCCCGTCTCATTGCAACACATTAAGTCTTGTCTATCGGATCATTGTCAACATTGACAATGATGATTGAGCATGTGGTAACAAGTTATGTGATAAAATGTTTTCTGGGAAGTTGGTTAAAAGAGAAGATTTTTTGAGTCTGGAAAACTTTCATCTGTGGACCTATTCTCAGAAGCATGCAAGTTTTGTTAGTTATGTATATTTGTTATTCGTATAATAAATATTTATAGCAACTTTAGTTTTAATTTTAAACCTTATCAAAAATTTTTTATTTTGCTGGGCAATATCACCCCTTAATCTCTAGGAAATTTGGGGTTACTTTGCAGAGGAAAATTTTTTAAGTAATTTACAACATGACAACAGATAGCATGCTATAAACATGCAATTTGAAAGGTCTATAATGTTTTTAACCTATGGTTATTATTATAATGTTTGTACATTATATATATCATATGTTATTATAATGTTTTTACCTATGGTTTCATTTTATTTCAAAATTTAAAATGACAAGAAACTATAAATCAAAATTGGGTTACTGCTCTTATATTGAGTATTCTCCTACAGATCTTATGCAGTAGCGGAAGATGATGTAGTTAGAGGGCTGTCCATAAGGCAAGCTGTTATCAGATACCGAATACCAAGAAAAATTATATGAAAAAATCAAGCATAAACATTTTAAACTTGTTGGTGGATAGACTATATTCTCACAGCAAGAAGAAGCTAAAATTCTTCACCAGATTTTGGTTATTCTGTTATTTTCTTTAAAAAATAGTTTAGCTTTTTTTTTTAATAAAAATCCAGTTTTGCACTACTATCATTGTTATTAGTGGTTCTCTTCACATCCTTTTGGGGTTAAGTTACATTGCTTAAAAACCTGTTATAATCTTATTATCAATGAAGAACAGGAAGTTGGCTAAGTGACCCCTATGTGCCAGGTGATTTTGCCTGCCATGTTTTTATTTTTTTTAAGAAAAGTTTTTTTTTATTAAGAAAACAAAACAATACAATTATACCAAAAATTAAATCTACAATCTTTCTATCAAATATAGGAATTTTTTGTTTTTTCTTAATTCTTTGGGAAGTATATACATTTTTGAGTTAAAGTGACCCCATTTTACAATAGCTAATTAAAATAAACAAGCAAATAACATTTGAAGCTGAAAAATAAATGTTTATTTCAGTTTTTAATATCAAGATTACAATGATTTTGTTAGTAAAGATAATTCAATTTTATAAATTTAATATTTTAAATTTCTTATATTATAGTGTTACAATATATTTAAATAATTTAAGAATATCCTAGTTAAATTTTTTACTGAATTCTTTTACTATTCATTTCCTCTCACCTGTAATTTTACTTTTGTAATTAGACTGATTTACTTTCATTTGAAGAATGCATTTACTTATCACTATTCTTTCAGAGAAAATTTGTGTAACACTATGTACATATCCAGATTTCATTAGATTTTTCCATTTATAAATAGGTTTAAGTCTAAATAATTCTTTCCTCTGAACAGTTGATTTGAAACTGCATGTTAATTGTATTCTTACATTCACCATGATTACACTTGCTATTACAGTTAAAACATGTATTTATTGGACATTAATTCTAAAAACTACCACTAGAATGGTGCTACTACAGCGCACCAAATGGGTGTCTATGAGTGTATATGGAGAGCATATATACTATGTAAATGCTTCTCTGGATATCAGAGAGAATTAGATATAGATATAAATCAAGCATGGCTCTAAGGGAAAGTAATTTGGCAGATTTGTATTTAAAATTAAATATAAATATTACAGTGAAAGAGATGATGAGAATATACACTAAACTATAAATGAAGGGAGCAATAGTCAATTTTGATGTTTTCCTAGGCAATGTTCAAAAACAACCTTTGAAATATTTAGTTCAATGTTCAAAAACACCTTTGAAATATATTGAACAGCACTTTAACATTAACCTTATGCTATCACATTGAACTAAAGTTCGATAAGATATAGGTTGCTTACTCTGTCACTTCAAACTAGAAATTCTTTCAAGTTAGAACTTTTTCTTTTCTCTATATTTTTCATTTTTTATAGTTTATCTCAATCTGATTACTAGATTTTGTTCTTAAAACTTTTTATTTTCTAATTTTAAGAAAAAATTTTTATCTGATATATTTAATTTTTTTATATTTATTATTTAATTAATATGGTCTATGAAAATGTACAGTATATTGCAAAAAGTTTTGTGCATAGCGGTTAGGGGCAGGAAGCAGCGGAAGTACTTGGATTATAAAGTCTGGAAAGTGGCTGTAGAGCTGCAGGGAAGAAATGGACTATTCCTGGTCTAAGGGGGTGGGCAGTGTTGATAGAGGAGAGAAAGACGATGACGTTACTGACAAAACAGCTCGCTCATAAGAGTTTTGCCATATTCTTCTAGCAGCTGAATAATGTTTTAAGAGATTTGTTGTAGCAAGTAATTGTCGTTTTGCTACAACAGATTCCTTAAAGCGTAAAAGATAAGAAATTATGTTTCTTTGATGCCATAAAGTTATATTACAGGAAATATTATGAAAACGGAAGTGACAAATTAAATTATATTATTATGATTAACGGAAGTGACAATAATAAAAGTGGATGTTTGGAATATTATAAATGTTATTAACTGTTTCCGTCTAATAAGTAATTATTTAAAATTTAATGGAGGAATAGAACACGTTTATTGGCGTTTAATTAAGGCTACAAAATCGTTCATTAGATATATAAGATTTTCCGTTTTTGAATTAGTTTCTGTATAAACTATTGTTTTTAAGGTCGTAAACGACAACTAGTGAATTTATTATGTAACATTTAACGATAAACATGAACTATATCATTTGTATTACTAGAACAATAACTCAAAGGTCGTATTTAGCAAGTGTATATAATTGATTAAAAGCATTCACCAGTGTAGGCATTTAATCACTTTCACCAATGTAGGAAAATGCATAAATGTTAACAAAGTAATATTAGTTATCAGAAAACATTATATATTTATTGAAACTAAAAAATATGGTATCGTCCATTCTTCTTATTTAAACGAAAATCTGGAAACAAGAAATTGCTATTAGAAATGCTATTGAACAAGTATTGTAGGAAATTTATGAAAATATATCTTGCACACTCTACCTATTATTATTATTATTATTATTATCTTGTCCAAAATCCTCCGTTTTCTATTACACATCTCATTCGATTTGGCAAACTATTCACTAATTTTTCGCACTGGTCTGTTTGTCTTATGTTATTCCAGCATTTGTTAACATTTTCCCACAGTTGAACTGGATTTCCTGCATGAAGATGTTGCATTTCACATGCCATTTCGGCTCAAAGATTTTCGATCGGATTAATATCTGCCGCTCTGGCTGGCCAATTAAGAGGATTGAGTGTGTTTTGCTCCGAAAACCAGTTTTTCGTAAATCGAGCGGTGTGTATAGGCGATCTAGCTTGAACGAAACCCACAACAGTATTGGTGCCAAATAGTGCTTTTACAGATGGGATGCACGAATTTTCAAGAATTTCTACGTATTGTTTAGAAGTCAAATTTCCTCCTATTAGAACTATTTCGCCAGGACCGGCTGCGCACATCCAACCCCAAACGCCTGAAAAGAACAAACAAAAAGGCCTCTAGACATTTAAATTAATAAAAGCTATATAGAAAATTGGCATGCCTGATAGATAGATAATTCCGATTAGACTATAGCATTAAAATATGTTAATATAAAATATAAATTAATAAATTAAGCAGATATGCAAACAAATATAATATTTATAGAATTTAGATAATATTATAATTTACAACGAAAAGTTTACTGAAAATGAGAAGAGGTGAAAGGATAATAGATCTGTAATACATCAATATGAAGAATAAATAAACGGAAAGATTGCAATGATGAAATTTTATTTTAATACTAAGTGTCGAGGAAGGAACTGTAGAAATAAAAAACAATAGAAATTTTTTAAAATAAATTTAATATGAATTACATACAGCGCAGAATAATATGATGTAACCTATACTTCGGTGTTATATTATGGTATTCTGAATAAATTATCAACAGAATGTCAATAGGCGTTTCCACGTGGATTTATAATTGTGGGCTTTCGATTAGCCGAATAGGAGATTAGTTGCGATGAAAATACTGTGAATGGACAAATCGTGTGGCGAATGGACTGTAGGCTATAACATCCAATGAAGACGCAGTCTCTAATTCAGATAACCATTCTCATTGGTGCGATTTCCCAATTCCCATGAATGTTAACACCTCTGTTACTATCCGTCAAATGATTATGTTATTTAACTACATTATTTTCAAAATATATTTAATTTATCAGGCAGAGTGTGTTATCCATTATGTTTCCCAACTATGTCTTCAAATAATATATTATGAGTTGGTATTATACAATGTAAATAGAAGGTTTATTTATAAATATGTTTGATAACATGAATTATTTATATTTATATAATATAGACAATAGCATAGTCTATAATTATTCGGATTATTATATATATATGAACTAATCCCGATGCTTGATTACTCTATTATGGTGGATAAACGATGTCGACATTGTTCCTTCCACCCTATATATAATTTGAGTTTGCTTATCTGCTTTGCACAGCTGGAACAGATACCGACAAAGACATTTCGGACATGATAGATTTCGCTGATTTGGATGAATTTTCGGTGCTTAACCTTGCTATTTCCAAATCTGTATTGCTGGTTGTTAATCGTGGGCGTCCAGATGATTTTTTCGGGGATAGGTTCCCATTTCAGTGTGATGTTTTAAAATGTTTCGGACTGTATTTCTATGTATTTTCAAAAGATTTGATATGTCTTTAATGGTCATTCCATCGTCTCTGTGAGAAATCACTAATTTTCTAATGCTTTCTGATGTGGCTTTTGGCATTTTAACGACAACCCTACAGAGCTTTGTTTTACGAATAACGTAGATGACTAACTTAGAAAGAATTGCAATCGATCTTTAGAACTATGTAGAACCTCTTTTATCTTATTTTATACTGGACAGTTGAATATTTATACAAAGTTGCCAACACCTAATTTACGTATTGAGAGAATGCCCTCTTATCTCTTAATAATTCAGTTATTGCCAGTAATTTCTTACAGCCAATTGATAACAAAAATATTTGCTACGCTAACACGAGTGTTAATAAAACTTTAAAGTGTAAAAATATGATTAAGATAACTTTCTGTGAAATGTATTTCGTCACTCTAGATATTCCTGTCTACCCTGGTTACTAGGCAACCAGGCTCATTGCTTGTGCCACTGTATATCTTACGTAATCAGATCCTGAACGAATGACTAGAGTTGCTCTTTTGTTCTGCGGGTAAGCCAAACCTTTTCTCTTCATGCACAAAACTTTTTGCAATATACTGTACTTGGCTCACTTACATACATTTGTGCAATAACTTTCATTTCTAGTTTTCAGATAAAATATTATTAGAAACAACTATTCAACAGATAATACACACAATTCAGTTGTTAATATCAATTTTTAAGCATAATATACCGTTGCATCATCGTCGTATGTACATATTTCAGCATGAATGTGAATGATACAAACTGAGTCCGCTTGAGCCTTTTCCCACTCAGCCTCAGAGTGTACCAACTGCTTTCGATAGATCAAAGGTTTTTGTGCTATATCTGGACATATTAAAAACATTTAGACTACATTTTTAGTTATTATTTATTTTTTATAATTTTGTAAATTACAATTCTTGCTCAGTAGATAGAAACACTATTTTAGATTTTCAGTAAACTCAAACTAATAAAAAGATGGAAATAAAACATTATTACTTATTTTAAAATTATTTTCATATGATTAAGAAAAGTTAGAAAATGATATTTTTAAATTAATTTTTTGAAAATCTTGCCATGGGCGCATAACAGATCAACTGTGGGCGCACTTGTGCCCGTGGGTGCGGGGTTGGCCACCACTGCTCTACAGTATGATTTTGTGACACAATTGTGTCTCATCATGTCCCCAGACACATTTCAGCAGGACAGTTAATTTATGGACTACTATCCATAAATTAATTGTATCCAGCTTTTCTTGGCATAACATCACAATTTTTCAGTTGCTGTAAATCTGGCAATTTGTCTAAATAGCCTTATTTATTCTAATAGTGAATTGAATTTGGAAAATTTTTTAAATTATAAAAAATTATCAATTTATTTCAATGAATGTCATATTGTTTTAATACTTGAAAGTTGGGGGTTCAGTTTATATAAGTTTCACATTTTTACCAATTTTCAAACTCTGAAGTAGAGGGATCAGTTTATATACAAGCATATACAGCAGTAATGTGTTTCAACTAAATATTTAATTACATACACAATTAATTCATTCAAACAGGTAAATTACATTAATTAAAATTTAACTGTAGTATTTTTGACCATCCACATTACCTATATGCAGCAACTAGCTTTAAAAGAATATCTTTTTCATTGTAATCTTCAATCTTTAAAGAAGAATTGTTTTAAAGATGCTGTTATAAATTATGTCTATGGCCAAAAGCATTAATATTGAAGTTATATTGGTACTTCTTATGTATTTGACTGAATTAATAGTGCAATATTGTTGTAATAGGTATGGATTTTAAAAATTAGTTACATAATTACTAATAAAATATAGATCTATATATAGAGTGATTTGTAATTAGACTATGTAATAGCATTTTTTTCCTAGATAGTAAGTGTTATTCCTGAATACTGATACCTATAAAATACAGAAAATGCCTATTATTCCCCATAAACTTTGTTTTTGTGATCAGAACAGTGATATTTTGAAACTTATCTATTTTGAATGAGAAAATGGGTGAATCTGCTTCTTTTTCTTCACATAAAGTCAGAAAAAAACAATATATGAATCAAAATTAGCATGTATTATTTATACTATAACTTGTATGAAAATGAACACAAAAGATTTAAAAGCATTTTTAAAGATTTACAGTTATATACTTATTATGCTAAAAAAGTTGATTATAATAATATAATTATATGACATGTTTTTATGATTTTATACTTAGAATATGATGTTTCTATTTAAAATGTGTAATTGAGAGTCACCATGGTAAATAATATATAGGATATATTCTATCTTTAAAATGTTTCCCTATTTGCTTTCCATTCATTGATGTTCTTGGGTATGCAAATATAAGCTAATATATTGAATATAATATAATTAAATGATTTAAAATATCAATAAAAAACATAGTTTGTTGGTTATATTAGAAATTACACCATAGCATTATTTTAAATACCATAATTTAGAATTTTTAAGATTTCATCAGGTAAATAAGTACTGAAAAGCAAATTTTACTTAGCATAAAATGATTTTATTATATTAAATATTTAAAATATTTTATGCTTTCTTTGTAAATTATCTTAAAATCATTTATTTGCAAAATGATATTTTAAAGTTGAAAACTTTATAAAAACTCATACTTATTATTATATTTTTTAATTTAAAATTTTTTATGGATACCATAATTACAAATAAAATTGCAAAATATAGTACTAAAAAATGATTTCAAATTTTACAAAATACATATCATAAAATTATAAGATCACAAACTACAACAATACGATAAATATAACATCTTAATTTGGTAATTGCTTGGCATATACTGATATTTTTCTTTTTCACTAAAGTAGGATGGATTTTTTACATGATTTTAAGGGCATCAATTTATAACTTAATATGTTAGAAAAAATATATTTGTATACTGTTAGAACTTCAGTGTTTGTCAAAATTTGAAGTTCTCTATCAATGTTTTTGTTTTCTTGTAAAAACTCTTACTATATACTTACTACTGTACACTAACTATATACACTTGCCACTGTATATTTATGAATTTGTCTTTTTTGTTTGTTTTTTGAAGGGCCTCAAAAATATTAGTTGCTCTAGACCTTGCATTTTCTCTGAAAATCCCTGCACATATTGTTATTCTTTCTTTGTCAGTTACCATAAAAAAATGCATCATGAATCACAGTGGACCTGTATCAACTAACGAGGGTGGTGGTTTATAGAGGGGCGGCTTAAAAGAGGTTTGACTGTAGTATATTTTGAATAAATATTGAATTTACCAACTTGAAAAAAACACCTCTGAAATATCACTTGAAATCCTGCTTGAAATACACCTCCAAATTCGTGTAGGAGAATCATAAAATGTTGTCCGTTATTACGTTACAGCGCCCTCTGCATAATTTGTCTTTTTTGAGGAACTATAATTTAAATTTAATTTTTATAAATTATTAATAACAACAAATAATATTGGCTGATAAATACATCCGAAAATTAGACCTTTCTAACGATACCTTAGTTATAAAAATCGATACAGTGGTTCGTCCAAAAAAGGGGCATCAGCCAACCACGTTTGACTAATAATATATATGATTATATTTATAACATGTAATTATAAATTAAAATACAGTACCATAAAACATATAAGCATCTAAACTATTAAAGGTCTTTTCTAGTTTTTTTTTTTTTTTAATATTGCATACATATTTCAGCCATTATCCTTAAATACTTTATTGAGTGTTCTAAATTACATTAGCTGTTCCTGTTACCTTTCTGTATTTTACACTAGATCTTTGGCACGATTCCAAGTTGTGTTTATTATCAATGGATCTGATTTATTGATTACATAATTTCTTTTCAGCTTCCTTGGGAAATTGTTAAGTTTTCTGCAACTCTCTCTTATTTTGATTTACTAATTTTTCCAATGGAAGTTGAAAGGGAATAATATAATCTATAAGTTAGATCCATTGGTAATAAGCTTAATTTGAAAAATGGTATCAAATTAAGCTTATTACCAATGGATACTTAACATTTGAAGAAAAATCAGAAAAGGTTCATATATAATATCATATTTTAATGTTTTATAGTTTAATGTATAATTGCATGTTATAAATGTAATTTTATATTATTTGTTATTTTATAAGATAATATCTTAAGTACATTTGACCATATTTCAATAATTGTATTCTTTGATTTTAACATCTTTTGGAGTTCATATTCTATGTTCAAATTTTTCAAGTTTATGTAATTAAAGAGGAGTTGATATAAAACTGAAATTGTTTTTCAGTTTTATATCAACCCCTCTTCAGTTTATTCCTGATAAAGCATTATTAATAGTAGAAACACTAAATGCTTTGAAAATTTAAAAGTAATTAACATAAAAAAATAAAAAGAATAAATAATTAGTGTGTTTCAGACAGAATATTAGCTTTGTATATGAAGTTGAAAATGTGATAAATTGATAATTACCATATATACTCGTGTATAAGCCGAGGTTTTTTCTCAAAAAAATTTCTGAAGTAGGGAGTCAGCTTATACACACAGATCAAAAAAATCAAGTTTTCTTATTAAAAGTTTATAAAAGTTGAAAATTGATTGATAGTTTCGGGGCCCCTAGAATTGTGGGGCCCTAGGACTTAGCCTATTGGTAAATCCAGCCCTGAGTACCATATATACTTGTGTATAAGCCGAGGTTTTTCTCAAATAAAAATTTCTGGAGTTGGGGGTCGGCTCATACACAGATCAAAAAAAAAAATCAGTTTTTTTTTTGGGCTGGAGAAATTGAAATAATAAGCAAACATAAAGAATGATATTAATTTTGAAAATAATTTGGCTATCTAGTACATTCATTTGTTTCTATATATGTATATTCTATATACCGTATATACTCGTGTATAAGCTGAGGTTTTTCCCAAAAAAACTTTCTGAAGTGGGGGGTCGGCTTATACACGGATCAAAAAAAACCAACCTTTTTTTGGCTAGAGAAATTGCCCCTACACGACGCTCTTCCGATCTGGAGAAATTGAAGTAATAAGCAAAATTTTTGGCTGGAGAATTTGAAGTAATAAGCAAAACCATAACTTATTGAATGCATCTCCTGAAGACCAGGAAGGAAATTTTGCAATAATTCATTTAATACAATATCAGGTTAAAATTTTATCTTACTCCGAAGTGATCAAGCGTGTCGCGCCGGCTCCAACCTGTGTCTATATACCGTAATCAGATTTCCAATTTGTAATTTGTAATTTCTTGAGGCAGAGGATATAAAATGTAAATTATATCAAAAAATAATAATAATAAAGAAAAAATAAAATTATTAAGGAAAAGATCAAATTATTAAGATCAGGACTAGGTACTATTGGAATAAATATGACTACTTAGACAAAATATTAGATTCATTTCATTGAAACATCACAATGCAATGTGTAGAGAAAGCTGAATGATGAGCAGGGTACAATCATGTCACATTGCATTCTCCTACAATATGATTTTATTGAAAGGTTTGCTGGTAAAAAATATCAAAAAAATATTAAAATTTTAGCCTTCTCAACAAAATATATCTCCTTTTTGTAATTCTGTGATTGGTGGTTCCCTGGAAATGACCATGTAAACTGAAAATGCACAAAATGAGAATTTTTTAGCATGTATTTAGTGTGTTCCAGAAAATTCCCATATTTATGAAGATCATATTTTTTAATCCCACTTGAGATTATGTGTCATCAGCCAAAACTGTTATAAGTTATACTTTGTTAGGGTTTTCCTTTAGTTTAATCTACACATTTCTTTTTTTGGCTATCATTAATATTCTCATGATAAAATATGAGGGAACTGCTAAAAAGAATATGGCAAAGATATAAGGAGGAGGTAAAAATATGCTTTAACATGTAATTGAATACATAGTAGTAAAGTGGCTAAGCATATTGTGTCAATGCTACAAAAATAAATCTGCCATACCAAACCATTACTATTTTTTGCTTAATGCTTTTTAAGGATTCGGATCACATCTGAGCTTTTGTCCTATAGGTATCATACTTATTATATAAACTTGTGTATAAGCCAAGGCTTTTTCTCAAAAGAAATTTCTGAAGTGGGGGTCGGCTTATACACGAGTCAAAAAATCAATTTGTTTTGGTTGGAAAAATTGAAATAATAAGCAAAACCATAACTTACTGAATGTCTTCTGAAGACCAGAAAGGAAATTATGCAATAATTTGTTTAATACAACATCAGGTAAAATTTTATCTTACCCTGAAGCGATCGAGTGCATCATGCCAACTCCAACCTGTGTCTATATACCATAATCAGATAAGTGATGCTGCACTACCCAGTATTAATTAATTTAATACATTATCAGGTAAAATTTTATCTTACTCTGAAGCGATCGAGCGTGTCGCGCCGCCGATTCCAACCTGCGTCTATATACTGTAATCAGATAGGTGATGGCGCGCTGCCGATACAACGCGACGTGAAAACTTAATACGACACGACGCAAAAACTCGACAATCAATCAAGAATCTTACCTAGAATTCATATTTGGGTGAAAAAATATATTTATTTTTCATTATTATTAATTCTTAAGAATGTTTTAATCCATTCACTATAGTCGATGACAGCATCAGTAATGTGATCTGGATCTTCTGCTTCACAGGGTTCTGCAAAAAACTAAAGACAAACTTTTTTCCAACTGGACATCAGTGTAGAATGTTTAATGTCATCCCAGCTTCTAATAATATTTTTAGTAGCATCCAAGATGTCGTACTTTTTCCAGAAAGCAATAAGAGACGTATCGCCACTTTCCATGATATGTAAGGCCTGCTCCATAGTGTACTTAATGTAATGTCATTTAAAAGCTGAGACCACAGTTTGGTCCATCGGTTGTAGCAATGAAGTAGTTTTAGGAGCCAAAAACACTACCTTTATATTTGGGTATAAATCGCCCAGTGCTGCAGGATGGCAAGGAGCATTATCAAGCAGTAGTAGGGCCTTGAATGACAAATTCTTGCTGCTACAGTAGTCTTCCACTGCTGGTACAAAATGGTGCCGAAACCATTCTTTGAATAATTCTGCTGTCATCCAAGCTCTCTTATTTGCTTTCCAGATTACTAGTAACTTTGACTTACTGGTTCTTTGAAATGCTCTTGGATTGACTGCAGTATAAATTAACATAGGCATCAATTTAAAGTTGCCAGCTGCATTGCCACCTAACAGTAAAGTCAAACGAAGTTTAGATGCTGTCAGACCAGGGGCTTTCTTTTCATTTAATGCAATGTAAGTGCGAGCAGGCATTTTCTTCCAGAAAAGGCCTGTCTCGTCAACATTAAAAATCTGTTGTGGACTATATTGCCCTTCGTCAATGATCTCTTTAAGGATGTTGGGGAATTTCTGTGCTGCTTGATTATCAGCACTAGCTGACTCTCCAGTAAACTTTAAATTTACGAGATTAGCTCTAGCTTTAAATCTATGAAACCATCCTAAACTTGCGTTGAATGACTCTGTTTGATTGAAGTTCTCCCTCATTTTGCCTTGCTTCAGATTAACGATGTACTTAATGGCAGTTGTTTACTGTTGCAGTCTTCTATCCAAAGTGTTAAAAGTTTCTCCATTTTTTCCATGATTATTCCCCTCTTCTTAGGCGTAATAAATGAATTTAATGAACCAGAATTCTTCACATAATCCAAAGTTTTTTGCTTGTTCTGTACAATAGTGCTCACAGTTAAATGACTTAAATTAAAATCATATGCTATAGAAGCCAGATTCTGCTCGATTTATAATTCAACTTTCGTGCTAAAGGTTAGCACTTTACGTTTTTTTAATTCTCGTGATGAACAACTATCACTGCTGCTTCTTTTTTGAGAATTCATTATAAATGATAAATGAACAAAATACGATGACTTCGTGTGATTCCGAAAATCAAATGAAATTCTATACAACGTTTAAATATGTAATCTTTAACACCACCGACACTTGGGGACGCACTCATCAGATATGCTGTCTAATTTAAAAACTATATACTGTATTGTATACTATAATAAATTCAATAAAACTTTAAATCTTCATTTACTTAAATTATCAGTATTATGTAAGAAATTTTATCAAATACTGTAAATCTATATGACAACCACCGTAAGATATTGTATTAATCTCTCTAGTGGGGATAAGCAAAACTATCGCAACTTTTTGCAGTTTTATGGAAATTGTTTGATGCAACTTGAAAAAATTTGATTTTTTAATCTTCACAAATACAGTAGTCTCAATTTCATATTAAATTAAATAAAACACAGTATTTGAATTATATCTTGCTAATGAATATTGTAAGCGAAAAAAATATTTGGCATGCATGTACTGTATACTGTACATAGAGTATATCCATCAAGAACCATAGTTTTACTTTTGTGAAATCGCCAGATATTTTGCATTAATGAAAAATACTTTGAAATAGAAAATAACAGCATGCAATTTGCAAGTGATATAAGCCAGTTATTACCAGTGATGAGATGAATCAGAAAATGGAAGAAAAGGTTTACTGAATCAGGCCTGAACCTGGATTAAATTGGAGATAAGCAATTCAGAAATTGAATTTAGATTCTCAAAATTAGTGACTGTTACGATGTAGCTATTCGATCGACACAATTCACCAAAAAAAAAACTTTCGGGTTTGACTAACGTAACTCTGAAATTTGGATAACGTAAGTCGGAAAAGGGTCAGTATTGGTCAGTAACATAAATGCGGGATTCATGTAAGTTGAAATCATGTAAGTCGGGGATCAACTGTATATATTTAAGAAAGAAGTAACATAAGTGCGGGATTCATGTAAGTTGAAATCATGTAAGTCGGGGATCGACTGTATATATTTAAGAAAGACGGTCATATTGGTGGTGATATTAGAAGATGTCTTCAAATCAATTTCTCAAATTTTTGTACAATTTTAAATTCATTGAAAAGGCATAATTAGAAAAATAGCTGTAGGCATAATTAGAAAATATAACTAGGATTAAGAATTTGTCATAGAATGCTGGTATGTCTGTGTATCAGAGAAGTATTCTGGTTCCAGTACTAATATATGGGAATGAAACAGCTGTAATATTAAAGGAAAGAAAGTGTTTGAACGAAATAGAGATCAAATATTTGAATGCTGTGGACATGAGATACAATTATGTTTTAATGATAAAGTACAAAAGATGGTTGATGCAGTATGTAAGTCATCTTTTATGTTATTTGGCCATGTGAAGAAAATGAATGAAAATAATTGATAAAGCAAATGTATGTTAACTAAACAGAGAGTTAAATACAGCACTAGTTAGCAGTCCAAATAAACTCTTTATTAAACTTCAATTTTAACACTAGAGTAACATTTTCAGCTAAGACCTTGCCATCTTCAACTCTAACTTACAAATTAATTAGAACAAAAGTCATTCTAAGAATGTACAAAACTCTGTTCGTTGAGATTCTATTACGGAACATACTTAAAAATTTTTTTAAAGAGTTAACTAGTGCTGTAGTTAACTCTCTGTTTAGTTAAATACCTATGAAAAGCAGTAAGAATTTCTCCCAATAGTTCAAATGTATACATTGTATGCATGAATGATAAATATGGAAAAGGAGTCTGAGAAAAAGGTAGAGAGAATAAATGGAAAGTTTCTAAGGATATATTAAGTTTGACTGATATAAATAAGAAACATATTTATATGAAGAAGAGGATGGCTTTTTAGAAAGCTGGAATAGACTAATGGGATAGAGATGTGACTATATAGTGAGAACAACATCTCACTATAATGGGATAGTGTTCTCACTCTAACCCATTATAGACTAATAGGATAGAATGAGAACACTAATTAAACATCAGTAATTGTGATGTTTAATCAGTGTTTGTGTTTTCACTCTTTCTTTGATTGTGAGAATGAAAAAATATTTCATCAGTGTTTATATGAGAAATATTAAATACAAGCTCTATAAGCAGTAAAATAATTTCTTCTTCTATGTAGAATAAATTTTCTGAAGAATATATTCAGAATGACAATAAAGATCATATGTTAAATGAACTTATAAAATATATTTTGATGTATTATAAATCTGTTTTCTATTATAAAGATTTGTCCTAAATTAAATGCAGAAAGTTTATGAACACTTACATGCAAAATTCAAAATAAAAAGAAATGTATAAACATAGGTCCAATATGCTTCCATATACATTTTTTGAAAATATATTTTACATAAAAGTTTTATATTTTTTTATGTATAATTAGAATATGCAATGAAAAGTGGGGGTTTCCATTTAAAAAAATGAATTGATCTTTGGATTACCATCAGCACTGCCACTTATGATGAAACAGATACAGTCATTATATGGTGTCTTTTGAAACCAAATAACTTTTGCCTAAAATATTTTTCAAGATATTTGAGTATTCTGGAACATTTGGAGTGCATTGTATATGTATACATAATATAAAATATATTCAATATGTTTGTTATTTATTAAACATTATAATATTATATACATTTAACTGAAATTTAATATAAAATCTTTGATATGTGGTATTTATTTTATAATTATTATATTGGAATACTTCTTACTTTAAGTATTAAATAAACTCTTACTTATTTGGCTTATTGTTTACTTTTATAATTATTATTTTAGTACAGAAGTGAATCTGAAACACTTTTAAAATCAGAAACAGTTACTAAACCACGTTTAATTGAAACATCAGAATCAATTGAGAATATTGATAATGACAGTAAGTTTTAATTTTTTTGTATATTCAGTAGTATTTTAAAATAATTCAAACTTTAATTAAATCAAAAATATTTTTTCAGAAATGGATACAAGTACAAATGATAAATCAGATTGCTTTCAAGAAAAAATTGACTCATTTCCTTGTTCTTATCCAATAACTATGACTTCTGGAGAAATAGAAATACTTATGCAACAGCAAGAACTGTTATTAAAGCAACAAGGACAAATGCTAACAGTTTTAGAGGTTAAATGTTTGACATTTTAAAATATATCTAAATGCTTTATATTAGAATAACATTAAATAGCCATAAATTCCAAATTCATGTTTTTTACTTTAGAATTTTTAAATTAAATTTAATTGTTCAGTTATTTAATTATTCAGTTTATTTTCAAATTTATATAATTATTTGAATATAATTTTCTACATTTTATTTATTCATGCGACTTTTCTATTAATCTTTCACAATTACTGTGCAAACAAACTAATTCTTACTACAAACTAGTTCTCTCTCTCTTATGAATCAATAAAATATTTAATATATACTTAAAATTGTATTTTAATAATAAATCTTATTTTTAATATATTGAAAAACCTTAATTATCTGGCTTTCAACTTAACTAATCATTGTATGTTTGATCAAATCTTTTTAAATAAATTCTGCTTTCCTAGACTAGGACAGCTACCATAATCTCTCTTTAGTCTAGGATATGGTTCCCAACCTGGTACCCGTATCCTACTGTAGGTATGGGAAGCTTGTCCAGGGAGTATAGCAGGTAAATAAGTATATTATGCTATTAGTATTCAAAAAATAATTATGTTAATATAGTTCTTTCAACATTTCCAAGTTATTCCAATGCATGGACTTTTTCTCACTACAGAGTCCAAAATGCATGGTTAAGATTCAAGATAGCTAGTGAAATTGCCAGATTGAGGTCCCCTTGAGGCTCGCTTCTGTGGCATCTGCACCTTCTGCACATATGCAAGGGAGTACCCAATAACTTATTAAAAGCCTGTCAGAGGAACGGTAAAAACAAACAGGTTGTGCATATGGGATAAAATGTTAGGCAAAAAAGGGGTGAAAATAAGGCAATAAGGATAACAGATACAAAATTATGTTTTCATACTTAAATACTATAGTCACATTGATTAAACAGGTACTCCCAAGTACTGGGTATAGAGTCTTTATCCTGAGAATATAGAAAGAAAAAAAAAAAAAACATTTATGGGGCGGCATTTCGAAGACTTGCCTCATACTGAGAAAATCTATTGCACTGCCCTGATCAACTAATACCATAGTTTAGAATTTTTAAACAAAAACTTTTTACTAGATGTAATACTTTATTAAGTATTATTATTTTATTTATAATTAAATATTTGAAAATTCCTAGGATCCCAGAATATTATTTTTATTCTCAGGATTGAGAAAAATGTGAAAAATATTGATCTTTATACTTTCCTGAACATACAATACATTACAATAGTCATTTAATAAGATATATTGAATAAAAGCTAATTTTTAGTTTTTATTTTTATTAGCTTTATTATTGAATTATCTATTTGTTAATGTTAAATATCTATTCAATAATGACTTTAAAATCTAAACAAACTAATATCTCTCTTGCAGCTTCTTTTTCAAACTGAAAATCCTGGTTTATCTTTTGAATATACTATTCCTAATAAAAATATCACAAGAAAACCAGAATTTCATTGGCAGTACACTGATTGGTCAGTCTGTTCAGCTACATGTAATGGAGGTAAATTATTTATTTTCATATGTTTTGAATAAAGGAGTTAAGTAGAATTATATTTTTTCATTTAAAATCTTTTTTAATTATATTTTAATGTATTATTAAATAATATATTAAAATAAAATGAAAAATAAAATTTGTATTCCTTAAGAGAATTAATTTAGTTATATTCATTTGATTATTGAAATAATTATTTTGATTTATTGACAGATTTATTCTTGGATAATCAGGATTCTAATATAAATAATTTCTTTTATAATTTAAAAAATTTTCTAAATCCAGTTAACTACTAGAATAAATATGGCTACTTAGAGAAAATGCCAGACTTATAACATTGAAATGTTGTGATATGATATGAACAGAATTTGGATGGAGAGCCAAATGTGATTGTCACATAGCATCCAATTGTATTTTTTTTTTAATGATATAGTTTTATTTAAGTGCTTGTTCAGCAGAAAACAACAAAGGAATTTCAGTCTTAACAAAGTTTAAATGGTAAAAAGTTAGAACTAAAATGCACAATGAAAATTTTGCTAAATAACAGGAATAGAAAACCAACAAGCACACACTATCATCTGAAGCACAAATCAGAAATCCAGAATCAGTGTAAAATAATCATACCTTATTTACTAAATGCTCAGGAATATCAGAAATATCACTATATTTTCATTTAATATTAATTGATGATATGTGCAATAGCAGCTGTCATGTTTACACTTTAAAAAAGATCAGTCTACATATTTCCAATCTTATTTGTGAATGATGATAAATTAATGTTTTTGAATTGATTTATATATGAACATTCACTCGCAAGCATATATTTTTAATAATAGAATCAAAAAGAAATAGATATTTTGTAGGAATAAATATGTTATATGCTGCTGCTATTAGGAAGTGCTATTATAGTAGACTCCTTATTCAGTGTTGTTTTAACTGGCCATATTTTTGTTGAGCTATGAGCAGAAATAGAAAAATATTTGGAAAGAAAGACAATACTTGACACTGTGATAAAATATTGTATATCAAATCTCAAGATAATTCATCTGCCATTGATATAATTCTTATAAAAAAATGATAAGATTTTCCTTATATTCATTTATATTTAATATATAACATTTATATTCAATATATATACAGGGTGAAGAAAAACAACTTCTTCATAAAATTTTGTATACTGATAGGGAGCCTTGAAACAAGTTGAAAATGTCTAATGAACATATAGTTTAAATGGCACCATTTTCATGTTACTCTTTAAAGCTAGCCAATCACCATCGAGTACACAAAGCTTCACGATGTGTCGCATTGCCAAGATGCGTTGCATTGCATCGCTTTCCTACTTAGTACCAGGTAGTAAGAAGGCGAGCAACACATCTTGTAAACACGATGCATAGTGATGCTTTTTGTACTCAATAGTGATTGGCTAGCTTTAAAGAGTTATAACTCAAAAACAGTGCCATTTAGACCATATGTTCATTAGACATTTTCGACTTGTTTTGATGTCCTCTATCAGTACACAAAATTTTACGACAAAGTTTTTCTTCACCCTGTATATACACTGGCTATCAGAGAGAAGGCAAGAGGGGTGACTGCCCCAGGCCTCACAATTTTGAAGACCTCAATTTATAACTCAATATGTTAGAAAAAATATATTTGTATATTTTTTTACTGTTCGAACTTCAGTGTTTGTCAAAATTGGAGTTCTCTATCAATGTTTTCACTTTTCTTGTACACTTACCCACTTACCACTGTATATTTGTTAATTTTGTTTTTTTTTTTTGAAGAGAATCAAAAATATTGTCCCAGCCTTTGCATTTTCTTTGAAAGTCCCTGTGTATATATTTATTTATTTAATTTAAAACTTACAAATGATATTTTTCATATGTTTTTGGATTAACCAGACATTTATTTATCTGGTCTTAGATCTTGTCCCAGAGAGGCTGATTAATCAGGAATTTATCTTAGCACAATGAGGAAGCAATGCAAATGATTTACTTTACAGTATTATATATATTTTTACTATATCTGTGCATTATATTTTCCATTGTATTTTCTATATTTTTTTAGATATTTAAATATATACAAAATATTAATATATGTATAATCTTACATATTCACATATTATTAACAAAAAAAAAATTGAAAGAATCAATAAAATAATAATCTTTGTCAGGAATAAATATAGTGGATTGACCAACTGATGCAAAGTCATAACAAGAATATAGCATGACTGAACCAGCAAATTTTATGATCATAACCAAGAATTTTTCAATTTTTTACTGCTCCATGTGTAAACTGATATCTTTCAAAAAATATTTTTTAAATTTAAAAAAAATTTTCAGCTTATACCTGATATATATAATATTTTTAAAATAAAATTGCTAAAAATTTTATTTGTTTTTAGATTCTGTTTTATGTTACTAATAGATAGATATTCAGTTTTGTACATACATATATATATTTAAAAACTGTAAGGTCTTATTGAATATCAGCTATACATTTCTTCATATAATTACTAATTCCTTTTTCAACTTTCTTGGAAATAGCTCTGACTCATTTGATAGCTGCTATATCAGTACATCCCATGATTTTAATTTACAGTTTATGAAATAAGAAATTCAAAATTAAATTCATATGAAAAGATTGCCATATCTATTAAAAGAGATTAAAAGTAATTATTACTAATATTGAATAAAATAGAAACAATACTAGTCAGTAGCATTCTTATAAGAAGAAAAGAAAAAAAAGATTTTGTTTTTAACTTATTCCTAAATACAATACTTAAAAATAAAGTGATATTCAATGATTGGATTAGTTAATTTTTATTTTTTAAATATATGTTTTTTATAAATTAAGTACAGAAATATCAATAAAATCAATTTTTATTGAAATATAGGAATACAAGTTTCACGTGCAAGATGTTTGGAAAAGGAAGCTGGTTTAGTAGAAGATAAGTATTGTACTAGCCTCAATAAACCCTCTGACATCACCCGAATATGTAATAAGCATCAATGTCCTGCTAGGTATTTTAAACAAATAACTAGTTTAAATATTTAATATACACTGTACAATTACTAAACAGCAATTTGGTAACTTATAATAATTGCAAACTTTAAATTAGGTTCAACTATTTTTAAATTTTCATATTAACTATTTGAATTATCAAAATATTTTAATCAGTACTAAATCCTCAGAAATAATTGAAATGAATAATAAAACTTTTTGTAATAATATACAGACAGCTCGTGACTTACATAGATCTGATATATGTCAATCCATACTTATATAAAGATTCCCTGATTAAAAATAAAAATATACTGATTAGTAGGTAAAGCTTTAATACAGAGATACAAGCATTTTTCTCCTAATGTCATCATTTATCATATATGCATGTGTTTTATGAAACATACATTTATGATAAATGTTACAGCTTTATCTATTAATATAATTGGTATATTTTTGTTTTATTTTGAGTTTATTAGTTAGTTTTAGTTAAAGATCTGGGCTTGAACCCAGACCTTTCTTGATACAGTATATGGTATTATTTTAATACTGTATAGTATGCTCTGATATACTATGTTTTGATTTACATAAAGTTCTGAGAAATGATCCACTTATATAAGCTAGGGATTGCTTGTAATTATATTTATTTTATATAAAACCAAGGACTCTGTCCCTAAGGCTTTGGCCATGAACATCATTGGGGCTCTGTCTCCTGGATTCTTAGTCTAGAGATTGACAGATTATCTGAACATCAGTAAACTGGGATTCAGAAATATCTGTCTATATCTAAAATACATCTAAACCTAACCATTATATTGAAAATAAATTTTTTATACTTGTCTATTAATAAAATCTCTGAAAATAGCTTTGCATACTTATAAAAATTTGAAAATAGCTTTGAAATCAATCTTGAAAAAGGCTATTTAAATATAAATTATAAACCACTGACAGTGAAAAGTGTCAAAGTTAGGTTGATTGACAAATATGGCATAATTTTAATTCATTAAGGCATTTTTTAATTTAAATAGTATTTTAGTATTTTTTAAACTATTCTTAATTCAAGAAATAAAATATATAAGGCTAATAATTAAAATAAACCTAATATAAAAATTGCAATTTTAAAAGAATAGAACTGTTGAAGAATATCATGCCATCTATCGACTAAAAAATTATTATTTAAATTTTCAATTTTTTGGAGAAGTAAAAGATTATCAGAGAATATCTGAAAAAATTTCAGATATACCCAATCTTTTACTTTTGTATATATATTAAGGATGAACTAAATGATATATTCATGCCAAATTTTAATTTAGACTTTCAGTGATTAGGGCTGGGAATTTCTATTACTTACTCATATATACATACATTATAGCATGAGTAAATAATAAAAATTCTATACTTGCTATATTTAATATACAGTATATATTAAATAAAAGACATAATTATATCAAATGCAAAAATTTATTTGAAACCCAGTAATTTGTCTTTTATAAATATGCTATTTTTTTAGGATTGAAAAGTTTACAATTAGTAAATGCTAAGATGCTATAACATTATTTAATATATTCATTTACCAGATATGGTTCTTTTATTTAATTTCCAAATGAATTATGTATTCAATTATTTACTTAATACCAAATTATTTATTTTTATCTTATGACCTAATGCAAAATAAAAAATAAAAAAAAATTGAAAATTTCAAGAGGATAACTTGTCAGTTGTTTTCAAATCAACAAGTTAATGAATGAAATTTTTTAAAATTTAATTGTGATATACAGATTATATATATGCACATCTGATATACTCCAATATAAGTCAAAACAAATTTTTATGAAAGAAATTCTGAAGAAGAGGTCTGCTTATATATGGGGCATTTAAAAATTGAAAATTTTACATAAGATTGTTTATTAAAATTAATCATTGCTGAACTTACATGGTTTTCAGTTTATGTGGAAATTTTTTAGATAAATTAACCATGTAAGTTGGGGACTTACTGTTTTTAAATATCAGATATTGCACAAATATCTGATATTTAAAAACAGAATATAGTCACTTAATATAGAAAAGATATTAAGTGACTATATTGTACCCTCTTTGTATTAATACCATGTCTTACAATAGCAACAAGATCAGCCATATTTATTCCTAAAAGTATCTATTTCTTCTTGATTCTCTTAAAAATATACAGATATGTGTGTAAATATTCACATTTAAATATATTCAAAAATATTATTATATCAAGCATTCATAGATAAAAACTGTTTAGATTCATCTTTTTTAAACAGTAAGCATAGCAGTTGCCACTATACATATTATTAATATTGGAAAGAAATATAATGATTCCCAATATTTCTTATCAACAGTTTTTGCATTTTTTGGTAGTTCTGATCATTTAGAAAATATGGGATGATTATATTATAATAAATATCAGATATCAGATTTGTATTCAGTACTTCAGGCAATCATGTGGATCAATTGGCTTTTCATTCTTATTAATTTCAGCAGAATTTCCATTGTGTATATTTGTTCTAAATTTTTGCAAAATAGTTTTGTTGCAATTTAGAAATGATGGATGGAATTTATATATATATATATTTTCTGCTGAACTAACACTTCTATAAAATCATATTGCAAGGAAATATGACCAGACTCTATCATGTTTTATTCTCCATTCAGTTGTTTCTTAGCATTGTGTTGCAACAATTTACATGCTGTTTTTTGTCTAGAAGTTTTTAAGAGGCAATATTATTCTAATAGTAAATTGAATTTGGGAAAATTTTTTAAATTAAAAAAATTATCTATTATTTCAATGATCATATTGTTCCAATATTTCATATTCACTATATTTTATAATTGAAAAAATAAATTGGAGATCAGCTTATATAGTATATAGGTTTCAAATTCTAACCAATTTTAAATTCTGAAGTATGGGGGTCAGCTTAAAAACAATAATATATAGTTTGTGTGTGTGTACATAAACACTGTTTTTGGTATAATACAATTGAATCTAATTTTATTGTTATGGAACATTGATAATATTGTATATATTCATTTTGTGGATTCTATCAATTGGAAATTCATCCTTTCTATTTTAAATAAAAAAATTTCTACCAACAAAATTAAGCTTCAGAATTTTATGTATATCTTCAAAAGGATATCCACAAAGTTAAATGAAATTTTTATTCATATATAATACTTTTATTTTTTATTTAAATATTTGGTTGGATGCAATCTTTATTATGAAAAATATATATACAGGAAAACCTGTGCTAGGTGGCCAGCTTTCAGTGACTGAGATTGTGGCCACCAAGCACAGGTTGGCCACAGACACAGTTAGCTACAAATTTCTTTATTAAACATCAAAGTTTAAAATATAAAGTTTATGACACAGCTTCACATTGTTAATTAAATCTAAGAAAAGAAATCACTAATTAATATCTGTTTTTGGGATTTTTTCACTTTAGAATGCTCAATTGATAGATCTAGAACTTATTTGACAGTTCTGATCAAAACACAATTTGCTGGCCATCTAGTAGATGTTGCACATAAGGTTTCGAAATTAAATATTATTGGCCATGGCCATAAAACACAGATGGCCATTTTACACAGTTTAAAAATCTCGCAATGTGCTTGGGTGGATATTAAGGTGGCCATAGCTTGCAGGTTGGCTGTTTATCTCAGATGGCCATTAGCACAGGTTTTCCTATATATATTTTAACAATTCATAATTATTTTAATAATATTATTATTAGTAGTATTATTATTATTGATTCACAGAGTAAGCACACAAGATACCAATTCAGATGCCAATATTTTTGGAAAAGTAAAAAATAAATATAGCATTTATTTTATGCTTTTCCAAAATTGTAAATACAAATATAAATACAATATAAGAAAATATAAATCAGATTTGATATAAATGACAAGCAAATTTATTTATCATTTTATAATTTTTAAACCCCTATAAATAGAGGATAGAATTTACTATTGTTTCATTCATTCCTCAAGTGATATATTATGTTTTTCTATGCATTTTTTTCTTTTAGTAGAATTCTTTTAATTTTTTCTTTTGGTATCCATTATTCTTATTACTTCATCCTTCATTTTCAAGGGGAATGCAGTTCTTTCAAAATAAACAAATAAATTATCCTTATTTTAATTAAAGAGAGAGAATATTATCAGTGATTCAGTTCTTAGAAAATGGACAAAGTTAGAAAAGTATAGAAAAATAGGTGGCTAAAGGGAAAAGATCTTATCTGAAAAAGTGTGGCAAACCACTAATGGAAAAGAGAGAGAGCACTCTTTACTCATTTCTTAAGTTGCAGGTAAAATAATGAGTGATTCTGCCCCATTGACAGAAAACTACAAAATACCCTTCAGAATAAAGAAAAAACTATAGAAAGGAACTTTAGAAAATATTGTCTTAAAGGGACAGCAAAATTCTGATATACTTTCACTGGTAAATAGCTGGAACTGCACTGTATTCATAATATCCAGACATCATATATAAATTTTCCAAAGAGTAGAATCCTAATTTGATCAAGATCTCCAACTTGGGAAGCCAAAGCATTTCCATCTGGTTAATCCAGTCAATTGTTCTATGTGCAGTATAATTTACTAGTGTTTTTAGATAATAGTGTAAATTTGAATTAATATTCATATAAAATTTCATTACTTTATTTTCTATAATTATATGTTTCCATCCCATTTTCTGTCTCTTATGAAAAGTAATATAATAAAACAGTCTTTTATTCCATTCTGCTTGCCTTAAAAACTTTAATTTTTAATTAATAATTTAGTGTTTGCTTGAACATAAGAATAAAACAATGTTATTACTGCAGTATTATATTATCTTTAATTTTCTTGTTTTTAATCCCAATTAATTGAGATTCTATTGTATATTTATAATTTAATTTCATGAAATTAAAGAATTTAATTGTTTCTGTGACTAAATTAAAATCTTCTAAATATTTTGTCTGATGTATGGTGTTTTTATAAAATAGATGGTGGGCCGGGCCATGGCAGCATTGTTCTGTGAGTTGTGGAAGCAATGGAATTCGCAAAAGAACTGTGATTTGCATTCGTTCTTTAGGGCCTGATGAACAAATTGCTCTTTTAGATGAGGATTGTGATACATATGATCGTCCATCAGATACAGAACCTTGTCATCATAAACATCCATGCTTTAGGAATGCTCATTGGGAAACTGGTGAATGGACAAATGTGAGATTATAAACATAATAATTTAAAATAATTTTATTCAAATTTATAATATAAAATTAAATTTTTATTTATTTTAGGTTTGCAATGGAGATCCATGTAACTATCAAAGTAGGCATGTGTATTGTAACATTCCAAATGGTTTTTGTAATGAAAAGAATAAACCAATTTCAAGAAGAAAATGTGGAAATATTACTTGTGGTGTATGGGTAATTGGAAATTGGTCTGAGGTACATAAATTTTAATAGAAAATTAGATATTTTAAAAATTGAATTAATAAAAAAGTGTTCCTGAATTAGGTATATAAATCCTAGATATAGAATGAACAGAATTGACACAAATGTATAATTATGGAATTATAAATTAAAAATTATCACAAAGATTATAGAAACTATAAATCAATTATCACTGATATTCATTTCTTATAGAAATAAAACAGATCTAAAAAGCAAATTCCATCTTTTAAAAGTACATTTCATTCAGAGTTCTGTGAGTGATTTACACTCACAAAACTCTACTCATTTATCTGACACAGACTTTATGTGCATTCCACTTTGCTAGCAAGTACAATGCACAATGATAAAGTCTGATTTTATTTAAATTTTGTTAATTAACATAATTCTTGTACTGGAATGATACTAATCCTGATTGGATATTCAAAACATCATGCACACATCAATCCTAAAGTTTTACTTTGTTGCTCCATTTATGTATGCAAGTTAATCAGACTACTTTTTTATAGAAATGTTACATGCAAAATACAGGCACTTCTTTCAACAAGATGGTATGCTATAGTACTTCAATGATTATATTACTATTTTAACTTACTGCTGATACTATGAATTATGAATAAATATAATCCTTAGAAATAACAGCAGTTGATAAATTATAACTAAATTTAATGAAACATTTTTTGTTGATAAATAACCATCTTCAGCATCAAGAATAGAATATGAAATTTTGTGTTCTGTTCTTGATACTAAAGATGGTTTTTTTATCAACTGAAAACTTTTCATTAAATTTAGTTATAATTTATCAATTGCTGTTAAGTGCTGTTATTTCCAAGGATTATATCTGGACAAGGCTATCTGACTTCTTACCTGGAGTAGTAATTGAATGGCCTAGTACCATTTTCAAACTTTATATTCCTGACAACTTGAAACAAGTAATTATAAACAAATGCAGAAAAACTGTCATGAATCTAAGAATACAAATTATATATGAATGCATAAGGACTTCAGTTTGAGCATTGTAATAATGTGAATAAAATTAATTTTTTTCATTCTAAATTTTTATATTGCTTCTGCTACTGCTTAGAAATTATTAAGCAGTATACCATTTGAACTCCTCAACTCATGGTATTATTATACAATCAATGATGGTTAAAAATTAATGAACCAGACCCAGATCCCTATGAAAAATGGAAGTGAAGCTATCTGTATTCAACCCACATCTTCACTGAAAGACTAACTAACATTATTATTGCCACCTGGCCAACTTATTAGAAACTTTAAAATTAGAAACCTTATTAGAAACTTTTACTAGAAAACTGTCCTTTTAAGTTGTGTTATGATAATTTATACAAACAATTGAAATAATCTTATTCTTGTTTATGTAATTGATGGCATATTAACAATTAAAAACATCATCCATTTTTCAATTGCTCAGTAATATATTATAACTTTTCATAAAGCTTTTTATAACTTATATAACTTTTTAAGTATTTTTTCCTAATTTATTAGAATATGGTATATGAACAGTTTATAGGAATACATTTTGTTTGTAAACCAGAATAAAAATATGCTAGTATCTTAAGATTTATAATATCAAATTATAAATGATAATTTTTTTAATAGTATAATAGTTATTCTGTCTTTAATTTCAAACTTGCTGACAGAATTCTATATTGTAGTTAAATCAAAATAATGTTTAAGCCAAGTATTCTTATAGAAATTGTCTTCATTTTTAAAAATATAGAGATTTCCCATAGAAACTGTATTTTGAATATTTATGAAATAATTTATTTGATTCAAATTTATATTGGCATTTTCTTTCTAGTGTTCTAAGAGTTGTGGAAGTGGTTTTAAAATACGTAATATCACATGCCAAGGAGGAGAAGCCTGTCAGCAAGTAACTAAACCAGCTAAAAAGATGGCATGTAATGAACAATCTTGTCTATCAACTAACAATACGCATTTTCTTAATGTTATAAAAAAAGCTAATAATGAAGAATCAAATCACAAGCATCGTCATCATCATGGTGAGGTAAAGCCAGAAGAAGAAGAAAATGGTGAGACCAGATCAGACAAAGTTGCTAAGGATATTGTTGTTGTTCCACTCTATGAAGTGCCAGATCATAGAAATGAAAATTTAAAAGTTTACAATGAAATTGATGATACAGTTTTTAAAATTCGTAAAGAACCTCCAATAGTTCCTGAAGGGAATAATTTAAATCACAAACCTAATAACCAAAAATATGAATGGCAAGTAACTACATGGGAAGAGGTAATAATATATAAATTTTCTTTTAGTAAATATATTAGAATATATTAAAAATACATATACCGTATTTATTTGAATCTAAGCTGCACTTTTTTTCCAATGTTAATGCTACTGAAAAGCGGATGTGGCATAGAATCGAAGGTGGAAAATTCGTTGGATGGAAGAAATTGAATTTCCACCCCTTTGAAATGAAAAATGTAATCGTCCATTCTAGAGACTATAATACATTCTTTTAAAAAATGTTGCATAACAAATGCATTGGATGGCATGGAAGACGACACCGTGTGGGAAAATGGTGACGCTGGCACCAGTTCTGAAGTCAGCTGTGACAGTGGGAGTGACAAATCATTTTCGGAACATGATACTGACAGTTAGAGCAATTACATGTTCATGTATGTATTTAAAAGTTTCTTAATACTGGTAAAATAAATTAATTATTCACTTCTTATTAGTTCTCATTTTAAAATTTTAATTTCGTAAATATCGGATATCGATAAACCTTTTTACACTATTTGTTATTTTTTCACAAAAACATGTTGAGAATTTGGGGTGCGGCTTGGAATCGATGGCGGCTTAGATTCGAATAAATATGGTAGTTTATATACTAAGGGTTTTTGCCTAGTAAAAATCATCACATGTAATGTCATAATTTTTAAACTAATAACAATGAAGATGGAAATATCACGTAATTTACCTATTTTAACAATATTTACTAGAAATTAACAGAAAATTTGAACAAAATAGAATGCCCAGTCAATTAGTATACACAAGAATTAGGAGGTGTTAATTATTTATTAAAATCAGAATAATTTGTAGAATTCAGGTGCATGATGGAAACTGTTTAGAGGAAAACTTTAATTTAATTTATCCAGAAATATAACAGATTTTTCCACAATCATAGAAACTAAAAAGGGGAATCAAAAGTCCATCAAAGTTTTCATTTAATTTCTTATAATATAGCTTCTCCCATCACATGATAATTTTATGCTTTAAGCAATTATGTCATTCTATTCTGACTACATTTTTTAAATGTTTATAATATAATAATTATATGATTTTTAAAAATTATTATTAAGATTGATTTACTTTTACTCAAATGTTTATTTAATTTTGTATTAATTTAAAATAATATTTAAAATTATTAACTGATTTTCATTGATTTTTTTATTATAGTGTATAAATTACAAATATATTGTAGATACAATATAAATATTATCAGGTTTTTAGTATGGACATGATATATGAAGTCTCATTTTTAAAATATTCATGAACATTTAAATAATCTCTTCCTTGATGATGAATTGATTTTTCTATGTTCCAAAGTTAAATTACTCTCCATCATAAACAAAAAACAATCCAAGCTAAGAAAATAAAATTTACTGTAGCTTAGGGATGGCCAATATGTGAACTGACAAGCCATGAGAGGTAGCCTGTGCTGATCTGTCATATTTTCTGTATTGAAAATTGTTATTATTGTTTGAAATCACTGGCATTCTACTTTATAGACTATAGTATAGTCTATAAAGTAGACTATCAGTGATTTCTGAAATGAAAAGTACCCTGAAACCTAAAAAGGTTGGCCACCACTGCTGTAGCTCTTCCATCAGTGACATGACTATTCATAAGTGTTGCTTCTCATTACATTAAGCTCAACAATAACAACAAAGGGAAAACTCTAAGCATATAGACTATAATTAGCTTTTATTTAAATTTAATAACTATTGGAGAATAATATAAATCAAGAAATTAGATACTTATTCAATAGAAATTAAAGCAACAATTTTTATAATTATACTTATTCAATAGAAATTAAAGCAACAATTTTTATAATTTGACATATGATTTATAAAAAAATTATATAATTTTTATTAAATTATTAAAATTATATGAGTTTCTATAGTTTGAAAATACAGTTAAGAATATTAGAAATTAGACATTTTAGGTTCAGTTTTCTATATTTTGATATAGAATTAGACATATTTTTAAAAATTATTTTATCTACTTGTGCTCATACTTAATGTATTTCTGAAATATTTATTTTTATATAGTGTTCTAAGCCATGTGATGGAGGAATTAGAACAAGACAGGCTTTATGTTTTGATGTGGTTACTAAACATATGGTGGTATCAGAATTGTGTGATCCTTTTGAAATGCCATCACTTGAAGAATCTTGTAATTTAGAACCATGTCTTGACTGGATTCTAACAGAATGGAGCAAGGTTTGATATTATCTTTTCAAAATGATAATATTTTTACATGAAATTTAATAAATGTAATTTTATTTAATTTATAATATATACAAATTTCAAAAAACTCAATCTGTTTAAAAAATAGTTTTGAAATTCATAATTTAATAAATTATGAATTTCAAAATGTCCTATTTATAAAATTTTTCTATACAAGTTTATATATATCTGAAACAAAATATGAAGAAAATTAATATCATTGAATTTTTTTATAATACAATATTTTATTTAGTAAATCTACATCATGAATAGGAATTTTAATTATATTAGTTTATTTTCTTGTAAGAAATATAAGAAAAATCTTTTCTGTTTTTATATTACATTTCATATTTTACAATGTATTTAAAATAGATTATTTAAATCTATGTTGAAGATGGGACTAAAAGAATTGTTTTTATCATATCAATATATAGAAGATATCTGAATAATGCATGCTATACTTCCTCCTTAGAAAATCTGGGTTAAATTCTTGGATCCCACACTTCCAGTTTTTTTAGAAGGAATCTGGATCCAGCCCATAGAATCTTCCATCTGACAGCTAACCCCAGCAATGGTGTGATCAGTCCATGATGAGCAATAGAATTTCCTGCTACTTAGTACCTGATAGATGGAAAGTGGAATAAGGCAACATAGGAAAAGAAATACATAGAAACAAGGCAACATAGGAAAAGAAATACATAGAAACTTTATTAGTTAAGAACAAGCATCTGAAAGAATTAAAATTTCCCTAATTTTGGAAAATGTCCTTTATTTTCCATTTATTTAGCATTTGTAACTATTGACTTTTTGTGTCCAATTTTAAGGTTGTCCAACTTAAATATAAAATAAACTAGCATAGATGTCACAATGATGCCAATCATCTTAATGCAACATCATTATGGCATTATACATCAGTGCTATTTTGTGACACCATTCATTGATATATCATATCATATAATGCATTATTGCATTATTTATATATAATGCTATATATATAAAAGATGATGCTAAGTGTTAACAGTGCAGAAGTAACAGATGGCTTATCTGCATACTTAACACTTAGCATCATCTATTGTCAATAATATAAAATAAAATTTCAATAAAAATCAAATGCCATCTTGTAAGATTAGATGACCCTACAGAATTGAATGATGTGGCATTGAGATTTCCTTTAATGACAGAACATCACTATTAAATTTTATGAAAAATCTATTAATTAATTCAAAAGTTATTGATGGGCAGTACACAACTGACAGATATGATGGTGTTTTATAATCCTTTTCCTTCAGAAAGTAGACTAATAAGGATTAATTTTCTCATTTATCTATTTAAAATTAGCCTGTTTTATATTTAATTTTCCTAATGTTAGTATTGAAAAATAACAAGTACAGTAATATTAACTGAAATTTAAATATTAATCTGTTAATGTTGGATGCATGGTAAAACAGTGACATTCTCTGGGTTCAATTCTAATCTACATCTCCAGATTTTTTTGGGAAGAATTCTTGTCTGGCTCATTGAACCTCATTCTTCAACTTTCTGATCTCATCATTGATATTGGCTAACTCATGAGTTCTGAACTGACTGTTGCTATTCATATCGTTTGGGAGATTTGATGGCATAATTAAAATTAACCTAGCATAATTTTTATTAGATAATATAGTTAGTTACATGGCAATAACTATAGAGAAGTCAGCTGGGCTGTAAAGGAGTGAATCAATGGGTCCCGGATTCTATAAATTTTCAAAGAATGGAATCTAGATTAGATTCATAACACTCAAAATTTAATCTGGGTCCCATCCCTTAGAAGTAATTGAATATTTCGAAAATTCTCTATATACATCATGTAACAAAAGTTACCAGATTCTGAGATTAATAATTTAATTACTGTGATGGAATCGAAGAGAGTAATAATAAGTTGGCAATACTGCTGAGTGACTATGCAACATCACCACGTCCTTAAACATCACCTAATCCTGGAACTTGAGACGAGGAAGAATGGACTAGGTTAGTCAGCCATGATTTTTTCGTGAATACAGAGAACTGCGCTTGTGAAGATATATTTTATAAACAAATCCTACAAAAATGTATTGAAATTTTTAAAGCTCAGTTTCCTGATAGCATAAAATCTTTAAAAAGTACTGTGTATGACAGGGGTCGGCAACCTAATTCCCGCGGGTCACTGCTGAACCGCGGGAACATTTGAAGTAACCCGCCAAAAAATTTGATTGCAAATAAGATTTGAACTCATTAGTTTAAAATTGAATCCCGAAGAAAAATTTTAGTGTATTACCGGCAGATTACATAGGCGTAATGATAATACAACCACACCTATAATTTAAATGTAAACTGACCGAACACATTTGGTCTGCTGCGCTACTATATCTACCCAAATCCAAAATGTGAACCCTCAATATACAGTGGTGGACAAAAGTATTGATACCCTCCCCATTTTTTTATTATTTTGGCAATATTAGTGTTTGAGATTAATGTAACGTTTTCAAACCGTGTTTATTGAAATCTCTGTACTAAGTTATACTGTATCGATAAATTTTATAAAATTTATTGCATAAATTGTTATAGGGAAAAAATAAAACTTAAAAATTGCTGTGGACAATTGTATTGATACCCTAAGAATTTTAAAAATAAACTTATTCTTTAAATTTTTGTTTTAAATAATTTAAATGAAAAACATCTGCAATGTGTCGTGTGATGTCATACGTACATAAATAATTTACATATT
>AYEL01074381.1:0-39797 GCA_000484575.1 Olivierus martensii | reverse complement strand
ACAAAGAATATGCTAAATAAATGAAAAAAATCAAATTTAACAAGATAAGAAAAAAATGTTCCTTTTTTGTATTTTATTTGGGCACGTAGAGACCAGGAGCTAACTAATTTTATAAATAAAGAAGGAAAACAACCGTCGAAATTTTTCAACAATTTGGAAATTTAATAGGTATAGAACAGTATTTACGTTACAATGTTTCATTTAAAGAATATTTTGGTTTTTATAAAGACAATTGACCCATCCAAATAAAGAACTTTAAAAGTTTTATAAGCGAATTTTATAATAATAAATAAATAAAATATTTCATTTAGTAAAATCTTAGTTATATTTTGGATTGTGCGTTTGTTTATATCTGGTAATCTAAACAATAAAAAGATATAATAGCCATACCTAAAAAGTTCTATTATTCTGATTTAAATAATTGGGCGAGTCATTGATTTTTTTAGAACAAATTGTTCTGAGAAATTAAATAATTTAACAGTTGACAAAATTTAACACCTTAGTCAACAGATGGCGCTATATGTCAAGAACCTTCAGCCTGGAAAATTGGCTTTCTGGTAGCATAGCTTAAATAATTATTGTTTAATAATCTGTAAAAACGTGTATATTTCCCACACTAATATAATTTTCGAAATATTAAAATGTACCTTGCGAAACAATTTTAAAAAAAGTTGAAGTTGTGGCTGACTATTCAATTTTATGTTAATCGATAAATGGCTAATAGTGCAAGTTCTTCCCTTTTTAACCAACACGTTATTTGTCAGTGTAATAACATCTAATTCGTTGTTAACTATACTTGATGACAGCATCGGAAGGCAGTATTAAGTCTATGGGAATGGCATATTACCAACTTTTGTGACGGTATTAATGCGCACGGAACAGTCGATTTCGATGTAAAAGGTAACAGCGTCAATAAGAACGGTATTTATTTTTATGTAATCGTGCCTGTGAGTTTATTTTTCAATTTCGAATAAACACTGAATTCAATTTACTTCGTTTGACAGCTAATCATACTGTCTTTCGAGAACGACTTAAAAATTACAACTCTCCGCCATTTTATAACAGTTAGAATCGATTAGAATGCGCAAAATATCATTGCGCATCTGATCATCGTATATATTATCGACACGCAGATAATTTATTACATGTTAAAATCATGTTGATATCGTAATTTTATTCGAAGCTTATAGCTTATTTGTTAAAATTTTCATTATTTTATAGCAATTTACTGTAATGTCGCGAAGAATTTAATGGAATATATCATCGGCGTAGTGATATAAATCAACTTCGGCTCTCTCATAGACTCAATACTGCCTTCAGATGCTGTCATCAGATATAACTATACTAAGGTTGTATAAGTAGATGAGACTCAATATCTGACCTTCAATAATTTCCAGACATTTCCACCTTCCACTCAATGATTTCGGTTAACAACTTTGTTAGAAAATTATGTATAATAAATAAATGTTCTTAACTTTTACTGATATTAATAAATAAAATTATCATATATGTATATATCATCAGTTCGCTTGGACTCGATTCTTTCACTTCAAAGTTGCATACAATCGATTTTTTGATATAAGTTTGCATTATCGATAATGCAATTGACTATGCGCATGAAATTGACTTTTCACATGCTATGCAATTACCTCTTCGTATGTAAGTTTGTACTATCGAATACACATGTATATAGAAGAATTTAATTACAAAATTTAAAAAATCTAAATAAAGCTATATTTTAAAATTTAAGCACAGTACTGTAAAACTTTTTTTCCAATGAATTCGGTTATTGCCTTTTGTTTTTAAAAACTTTAAATGCGACAAATATTCGAATATTGAATTATAGTATGTAACAAAAGTTCCGGACTGAGATTGCAAAAATATTTGATAAATGTATTGACATTGTTTTTAATTTTAAATATTTTGTGTGTGATATGGCTAGGGCAGCGCCAAAGTCATTTGCATTGGATTGTAGTAAATGTTCTTTAACATTTTCTACAAATGCTTATGTCAATGTTCTGCGTATTCCGATTCTCTTTCATCAATTCTCCAATTTCATGACAATGTTTGATGAGGTCATACACCAGTGGTCTGCAACCTATTTTTTATCGCGGATCAGACATTAATACAGTGGTGGACAAAAGTATTGATACCCCCATTTTTTTTATTATTTTGACAATATTATTGTTCGAGTTACATCGAAATCGACTGTTCCGTGCGCATTAATACCGTCACAAAAGTTGGTAATATGCCATTCCCATAGACTTAATACTGCCTTCCGATGCTGTCATCAAGTATAGTTAACAACGAATTAGATGTTATTACACTGACAAATAACGTGTTGGTTAAAAAGGGAAGAACTTGCACTATTAGCCATTTATCGATTAACATAAAATTGAATAGTCAGCCACAACTTCAACTTTTTTTAAAATTGTTTCGCAAGGTACATTTTAATATTTCGAAAATTATATTAGTGTGGGAAATATACACGTTTTTACAGATTATTAAACAATAATTATTTAAGCTATGCTACCAGAAAGCCAATTTTCCAGGCTGAAGGTTCTTGACATATAGCGCCATCTGTTGACTAAGGTGTTAAATTTTGTCAACTGTTAAATTATTTAATTTCTCAGAACAATTTGTTCTAAAAAAATCAATGACTCGCCCAATTATTTAAATCAGAATAATAGAACTTTTTAGGTATGGCTATTATATCTTTTTATTGTTTAGATTACCAGATATAAACAAACGCACAATCCAAAATATAACTAAGATTTTACTAAATGAAATATTTTATTTATTTATTATTATAAAATTCGCTTATAAAACTTTTAAAGTTCTTTATTTGGATGGGTCAATTGTCTTTATAAAAACCAAAATATTCTTTAAATGAAACATTGTAACGTAAATACTGTTCTATACCTATTAAATTTCCAAATTGTTGAAAAATTTCGACGGTTGTTTTCCTTCTTTATTTATAAAATTAGTTAGCTCCTGGTCTCTACGTGCCCAAATAAAATACAAAAAAGGAACATTTTTTTCTTATCTTGTTAAATTTGATTTTTTTCATTTATTTAGCATATTCTTTGTATACAATGATTTTGCTTGTTTTCTTTCTCCAGACCAAACTGAAATTTTCTTTGCATAAAACTGGCAACTAACAAACTATTGATTTACCGATTCTCTTATGTAGATAATAATGGTAATAATTATAATTATCTTAAATTAAAAATAATTATAATTTCTGAAATTAATAAAATATTATTTAAATCATCAATAAATTGCAACGTTTGTATAGCCTTGGAGCGCCGAATGCAAAATGAACCCTCGGGCCGGGGAACAGCCAACATTTTTCAATTGAAAAAGCCAGAAATTGAAGTCAAATAACAAAAAGAAGTATAAAAACATAAATAGGAAGTAAACTATGATGATTTAAAACAAAATTTATAGTGATATTGGAATTTAGTTTTCTAAAAGATGCGATTAAAGATTCCAAGCCAGAGAAAATAGTAATGGCGGCACTTCGGTCCTGGGAGTTCGCACATGCGCAGAAACATGGACTTCAAACGCTTATTTCTTTATTATATATGATTATGATTTTTTCACTTAAGACCTTCCATCTCTGGAGACAGTTTGTTGATGCATACATCAGTCCTTACTTATTTTTTCCTATCAGCCTTTAAATCCGCCATTATTTATGAATTACGATTAAAACATATACAGCAGACTTCCGATTAACCGGGGTAATAGAGAAATTAATTTCTCTGGCTAATCCGCAAAATACTCAAAAAAATTTCGGAATTATGGATAATATGCATTTAATATTAATAAGTAAATAAATTGCATGCATACATATATTCAAATGTTTTATTATTTATCGAAAAAGGAAATAAGAAATTTGTTTATTTGCAGCAAAATTCGCTTATTGCAATATTTGTAATTTTAATTTGTTTCTGATTTTGATCAATAATTATCTAAGATATAAAAGAAAGTAACGAATCTAAGACGGTTATCGCATTTAAGATAAAACATCGATAATTAAACATCACTCCCGAATTACGGACTAACTACTGATAATCGGGAGTATACAGCAATAATAGAAATATCCGACGATATCAAACTCTTTCGTTTATTATAAAATAAATCTATTACATAAATTTTGACATCAAGAATAGAAAATTTTATTCCGACGTAGAAAATAATTCATTTTTTATTTAAACTTTCAAATACTGTACACATCAAGAATAGAAAATTTTATTCCGACGTAGAAAATAATTCATTTTTTATTTAAACTTTGAAATATTATTTTTTAAGATTTACTCAGATGTAAATTATTTCTGATATTATTAAATCCAAAGGAATCTATGTACGTTGTCTTAATATTTGGAATAAATTAAAATTATCTTAATTAAAAAGTAAACATTTATTATGATGGAAATATTAAAATATGTAAATCATTTTTTGCAATATTTATATTTTAGTGTTCTGCTCATTGTGACGAAGGTTTACAACACAGAGAAGTGTACTGCTTAGAAGAAAACAAATGTAATTTGGAAACAAAACCCATACAATCTAGGACATGCCTACTTAAGCCGTGTTTACAGTGGATAGCCGGTTCTTGGAGTCAGGTAACATTAGAATATATTTAAAAACAGTACTGTAATCATAATTTAACAATACAAATTTTGTACGATTCTACCAAGCACGATAAAAAATTACGAAGTAGTGTTAAATTACAAAGTTATGATAATAATTTGTACGACATAAAAACAGTGTTCCACAACGTGTGGAGAAGGTTATCAAAGGCGCCACGTAAAATGTGTCAACTTGACTACGCAAGCATTACAGACAGGATGCTTATTGGAAGAGAAACCCATCCAACAGCAAACCTGTATTAACGAGGAATGCGTGGATTATAATTCAGGTTAGATAAAGACACCTATAAGTTTTATTTTTACTAAAAGAATCTAATTATACTGTTAAATTTAATCTGTTTAGCTTTCAGTCAATGTCAAGATAAACTGGAAGTAACGTTATGTCAGTCATTGCGTCATATGTGTAATACATGGTATTTCAAAGTAAAATGCTGCCATACTTGCAATAAACAGATAAACTCCAAGAGAAGGACTTACAGGAATAGAAAAGCTTGAAAATAGAAGTTGTGAACTTTTCGTCTGTGATTTTTGTTTTTTATTTGCACTTTTATAATATTAAAAAAAAAAAGATCTTTTTAAAAATACCATAAGATAAAATATGGTTAAAGATTTTCTAAAATATCGAAATCTAAAATCAACTGTATCATATTACATAATTTGCATTTTGTGACATCCACATTTGCAAAGTAAATAGTAGCTGTATTAATCAGCAATTTTCTTATGCTGGAATACTTTTAGCATTTTGTAAATTTACCATTATTTATATAAAATGCGTCATTTAAGAATATCTTTTATACCGAAAAATCTATTTAAAAGCAGCAATTGTCACTTTATAATTTTTATTTTCGGAATATATATATACATAAAACGCACTTAATATCTGAATATATATATCCGTATGTTCCTGCAGAAAGAAACTTGTTTCTTTTGGAATGCATTAATTTTCTCTAGTCATTTACTTTCTTTAATTTCAGAATTATATGGCAGAAAATTATAAATCTGTGAAATATTCATTAATTAGCAATTTCGAAAGGGAGAAAAAAGGTGATATGCTGGAAAAACTTCTTTTATATCGAATATGGAAATATCTTTTTTATAATTCTTGTTTGCTTAAACAAACAAACAATCGCTATTATTTTACTTTAACGCAATTTCTTCTCTATAAAAAAAACCTTATATATATATATATTAGAATACATTAATTATGCCTTTAGCCTCAGTCAAGATGTAAATAAATGTTTACTGTAAATTTAGATTTCAAATCCTTTACAAATAATTTTCCCGCTTTATACTAATAAATCAAAGTTATTTATTGACTTTATGTATTATAATATAATTTACTGGTTCTTCTAATCTAATTTTTTTTTTACAATTTGTTAAAATATATAAATAAATGGTAAAAATCTATAAGAAGAATTAATTATAATGTAAAATCCTTCCGAATCAAATGCTTATTTTGATATTAAATATTTTATTGTACTAAGATGTACAGAATATTTTTTATTTAAAAAAAATTCATTATCGGTTAATTACCATTTTTGATCATTTCGCAGTTATAATCTACATTAAACCGCATAAATTTACCAAGATGTAATTATATTTTGAACTGTGTATTTTCTCAGTTGATGTCAGAATTTTTAAGTTTTTCAGAGCGTGTCACCGCCAACCGACAAAAACAGAAAAAATCTTACAATGTTATTTTCGTTATTTGTTAATATTTTCAATAAAATTAGCTAGATTTTATATTAGATAATTTATAAATAATTAGATAAATATTTATACAGTTGCAGATAAAAGTGCGTGTAAATCGGAGACGACGAATCTTCTGTGAGAAAAGTGTGAAACATCGTCAAAACTATTATTTTGTAAACATTTAAAAGTCTGTGAACGATTAGTTATCGCAATATTGGTGAGTATTCTTTCGTAGCGCATTAATAAATAGACGTTTATAGGGAACTACAACGGAGATCACCGTAGCGATGTGGGAAAATAATAAATATATTTTCTTTCAAACCCGAGAAAAATCGATTATCCATTTATTTCCTCCGTGTACTTTTAATAAGGAGTCTTTATAAAAGAGTATCGATTTAATAGAGGGCGGTAGCGCGTCACTGTAATCCCGAGAAAAGGGTAAATCTTTTTAAGCAGAGAAAGTCATTTGTTCGGGCGATATTGGGCATTCTCCGTTCGACTATTTACGAGATACAGACGAAAGATGCAAAAATGTACGGAATTCGGGGCCTCAACAAACAGGTGTTTCCCACGTCCTCGTCTGTAGTGGCTTCAAACCGAGATTAAACAAATAGCAGACGAGAAATTACCGTTTTCACTACAACCGGAGTTGTATACCGATAACAGCGGAAACAAAAAAACACTCCAACTGACACCTACAAACCACACCTCCAATCGGTAGCATACCTGGCGTAGTTTTCCTTTCCGTCCTGTTTGCTCAGGTGGAAAAACTCCTGAAACGACGGACCGTAATGCTTAAAAGTGGCCCGATGACAATTTTCCTATTTAAATATTCGCCGGAAAATGATCATCCCGTTCTTTCCCTTTTAATCCGACTAAAGATTTTTTTAAGATAGAAGATAATGTACCGGGAAGAGGATTAAGTGTTATTAAGAGCTTCCTTTAATTGGTCGGAGAAAGGGAAGATAATCGATAATTCGCTAGTGTGATCAATCGGGATTGTTATCTTTCGTCACATAAAAATGAAATGATCCGAAGGTGTATGGTGAAAAGAAGGAGAAAAAATTTGCTCGGACAAATTTTATTTTGACCTGTCGATAACAATAACAGACGAATAAACGAGTGTTTCCATAAATAAAAGAACGACCACCGTAAACAGATGCATTAAATACGATGAAGCGCCGGCGCGGAATAACGTCACACAGGAATGGATAAGATGGGACGGCCGGAAAAAAGGAGAAGAAAATATGAACAAAAGAATGTTTTAGCGATGAGAACCGTATCCATCGTTGCAGCCGGACCTCGAGGTAGAAAGGAGGGGAGGCGGCCGTCATAGGTTCAGCTTGGAAGAGGATCGACGCCGGTCTATCAGAATCTGACAAGAGCAGCCACTCCTGATTTGGATGTAATCTAAACGCCAAGGTTGGAAGGTGCCGTGTTTCCTCACCAGGGCATAGGTGAAGCTGTATCTCTGAACGCAGCGCGAATGGGGCCGCAATTCTTCCGACACGTAGCTGCAACGTCGGCCCACCACTTCTGGACGACATAGCGTCTCGTAGAATCTCTGAGTCGAATTCTGATCTCTGTATAGATCCATCAGGATTCCCGTTTTCGATCTTCCTCCTCTGGGTTCGTTGATTTCCATCACCGAAGGACAGCATTCCCTAGGCTCGTCGTCGCGACTCATGGCGAAACTCTGCTTCTTCAACGACGAATCCCGAAGCCAGTTCCTAGTAAAAACAAAAGTTGAATTAAATCTCAAATTTAAGGTCGGATCTAGATGATGGACTACATCTGATCCTTAATTCATCTCATGAAAGGCTAGAAGAAAAGACTAATCCCGTCCGTCGAACGGAAATACGGACAATTAACTCGGTTAAATTGTTAAAGATTCAAAAATCTGCATCCTTTTCCCCAGATGCTATCTGTTAACTCGCTTAGCTGGCTTCTTAACCGCTTTGTCTTAAATGAGATGTTCCGACCGATCCGTATTGCTGGAGTGAAGAAGGAAGCTCTTCTCCACTTGAGAAATACACGGACCGAGAAGAAAAACGAGTGGATTCCGCCACCTACGGTTCTGTCAACGAATCGGAAAAGATACACCACTTCTCGGCATGGCGTTACGGAAAAAGCTTCCAACTTACCTGTTTTTTCTGCTTAATTTCCATCCGTTGGGAATGTTAGGTCGAGAATACACGCACACGGCCACCGACAGCAACTGTAAAAGAATAATAAAAATTATCATCTCCATCTTCCACTTGGATTTGGAGAAGTGTTAAGAAAGTACTATTGGACACCATTGGAAAAATTTTTATTTGGGGAAGACCGAGATGGTGACAAAAGATTTCTCTTAGACCCGAAAAAGTGGAGCTTATCGACTCGGTACCACCCGGTAGAACTCGGCATGGCCACCCGTTATTTCCTGGGCCATCATCTTTTGGGGGAATTCCGATCGTTCTCAGACAGTGTCGACTCCGACATCTGGCATCTATGTCCGACGGGAAAATATCTTATCTGTTAAAACCGCAGCCTAGGCCGTCGGACGCTGTCACCTAAATAAATAATCCGGCCTACAGACGCCTGGGAATTTTTCCGTCTCGGATTCCTTCCGGTCATAACTTTTATCTACGCCACGTCGGATTTTTATATCCATCCGGACGACGGATGATGTGGGGAACAGAAATTACCTACATGGCCTTTAACTAAACACAAGTCCATTATCTGTTTAGTTAAAGCCTATCTGACTATTTATTCACCCTTTTTTTAGGCCCCGCTAATCGAGAGTCCTTCCTGGTAGTGAGTTAGTTCCGTCAACTCTGCCATCCGGTTTCTCGGCTTCCGTTCAAATCTCTATGGAAAAACAAGATCGTCCACCTTTGTGGCAAAAACATTTTTTCATTTTAATTCGAGAACTGGGCGCCAATATTAACCGCAAAATAAGCGCTTTAGATTTTATTAAGATTAATTGTAATGAAATTTTTTTTATTAATTTAATGATAGCCGATGTAATGTTTCCATATCGTTTATAATGGCGAGAAAACGTAAGTTAGTTGTTTTCTTATAGTCGAATGGAAAGAAGAAAAAGCTGCAAATTTTAAATGTAGATGTTTCGGCTTTCTCGTTAAAATCGGAAAACTAGCTTTTCTCTAGTCTCCCCTCCGCACTACCGACCAGAAAATAATTAACGTCATTGGCCCGAGTAGAATTAAGTCTAAGCTGTAGCGTTTACGCGAATTGTAGGTGTTCCGACTTTATAGATAGATTACAATTATTTTTATTAACATTTAAATAAATTACACTTATTAAACGTTTTCTATCGACTACTCTACGGGTTAGTTAGGGACTCGTTACACGTCAGTCGCCATGAGTTTAAAGCTATTCGGAAAGGATCGAAAGAATGATGGCATAATTTTGGATTGATTAATCAGTTTAGTTTTCTGTTTCTTGGCTAATAGCGATGTTTTCATTATTTAAATGGATATTTAATTAATAAATTAATTAAAAATCTAATTTATTTCTATCCGACACAGTACTTTTAAATAATTATTTTGGCTTAGACTTTTTGGTCCCGAACGAAAACCCAACCTTCCATTCTTTAAATACAGTGCTAACTTTAACTGACGACAGTGTCGGAAGTCAGCGTCGAGTCCTATGGGAGAGTATAATAATCCTGTAGTAATAAGATTACTATAGGATCCCGTAGACTCGATGCTGTCGTCAATTTAAGTCAAAGCGAATTCGCAGCCTCTCCAAGTAATAAATACTGAATTAGGGAAATTATTTAGTAGCGCATTTCTCTTTTAATCTAGAATTTAGAAAGATGCACTCGCTAGATTGATCTAACAATTAAAATATAAAAAAGTATTGCGTATGAATGATAACGATATTCTATTTTTTTTATTTCCGCCGTTTTTTTCTGGATCCCAAATTCTTGGCACTTAACCCAATTCAAGCCCGTACTTCTACCACTTTTCGACTTTTTTGAGGACGGGCAACTTTGTAATAAATAGTACAGATGGAATTCTAGGCATTCTTTCCTTGTTTTAACAGTCTCGATTGTCGAAAGCGCCAATAATTAAATTTTACAATATTTCAAATACTCGTTATTTATACGATATTAAGGTGGAAGAGGGTTTTTAAATTTAGAGTTTTCGTCGCTCTATAAATACGAAATTTAAAGTAATATTTTGATACAAAATACTGCAAACTTTGTAAGATTTGGTCGCATTTCCGTGAAAGATTATTTAAAACTCGCTAGCCTAACGAAAAAAATTTTATGTAGTTTACGAACTTAGTCCATTGTACAGTATATTTTCACTTACAAGTTAGACTCGATAACAGTAATGGTGTCGAGTAGAGTAGGCCCAATCGATTTGTAGTTGCATATGTTTCGATTATCGTATAAGAAATTTAGACTATAAAATTAGACTTTTATAGTTTTTATGGAATTAATTCTTAACAAAAGATGAATATTTTTCTCCAACGGAGTTACGTTTTCATTCGGTCTAATCGAAAACACTCGGAAGTGGAAATACTGTAAACGTTCCTGTTTCTCCCTTTTCTACAGCTAATAACTATCGTTTAGTTTTTATTCCAGTTATTCTGATCTCGAAATTGTGGTGGGGAAGACCAGTCACTGCCTATCGTAGTTGGGCCGAACCAGATAGATCGATAGTCTAAATTGGTTCGATACTCCCGAAAGCAACCATTTTCCATAAATTGATACGGCTGCACTTCAAATGAAAATTTATCTTTTAGCTCATCGTTTCGCGGAATCGAATTTGGCATCCATTTTAACCTGTGTAACTCTACTCTTAAGTGAACTGCGCTTCTTTTTTCGGTTCTGCCACTCGATTAATCCTCCAGGGATCAATTACGACTGTTTTATCTTTGTTGTCTGTTATTCTTTTTCTGTGAAAACTAAACCGAAAATATAAACACTATATTTATATCCATGTTTACACCGATTCGAATGCGACAACTTCCACCCGATTTACAAGTTGCAGAATTTTTAGGGCTCTTTCTTTCCTCCTCATTTTTTTTTTTTTTTAATATTATTATTAGGACAAATGTTTCAATCGTACCTCAACTCGTCAGATTTAAAATTCGGAACTAGTAAAACTTAGAAAAAAAAACCTAACTGGTAGCAGTTATTCCAGAAACTATCTCATGGAAGACTTCCTAAACAACAATAACTACACCTGACATCTAACTATACCTGTCGTCAGGTATAAAGATACTAAATGCTCACTCTCCGGTGATTCAGTGAACCGTGAGAATAAATGAAAATATTTTAAAATTATTTTCATTACCTAGATTCGATCAAAATTAGACAGAATTTATTTAGTTAAGAAAAATTAATTACTAAAATAGAAAAAAAGGTAAATTCAAATATGTATATAAATTAACATACCACAACTGACAATCTCATGGTAGGAACGGCGTGGAGACAACTTAATAGAGTTATCGGAGTCGAACATTATTTAGCGATAATCGTCAGAGTTTATAAAGACACGAGTTGCGACAGATTACAGAAACATAGCGACATACCGCCACGAATATCTGGGAAGCACGAAATATCGCATCTTTCACTTAACGATAATTATAGTCTAATTACATGGTGGCTTTTACCCGGTGTTTCGTCATCGTTTACGGGTGACAACTCCGGTGTTTACCTCGGCCACGTCACAAATCTCTAATTTTCCCAAAGTAACCACTTCGATAAATATTTACTTTCTTTGTTGGCACGATACGAAAGTGGACAACCAAAGTATATTTCGTCTTAAATTAATTTATAAATGTATAGCGAAGATTAACGGCCTACATTCTCCCTAAAATACTTCACGCAACCTTTTAAAGAATATAATTAATAATAATAATAATAACTTATTAAAGATGGAAACAGCGACTCTCGGTCATTTATGCCCTAATTTTATGACTAATAGATAATTTCTCGTTTTGTTTGATGGCTTCGTTTCGGCTAGGGGAAAAAAATTCGCCATAGATTCTGTTAATTATGTAGATTCTGTTTATATATATTGTTCTCAAACTTCAACTGTTATACAGTTGAAGTTTGAGAAAATGATCAAACTTCAACTGTCGTACCAATCTGTGAGGGGAGAGGAGTGGAGTCATAATTCATTTAATATTAGAGGCTTCGAAACACCGTACAATCGTAGCAACCAACCGTTTCCCAATATTAGTATTTTATGCATTTTTTTCTACAAAATTATCAGCGTATAATTTTTATATCGACATATTTTTGTCAGACAAAAGATTCTGATTGGCGCTATATAACTATTTCTCTTATTCTAGAGTGGAAAGGGAAGACAAATATCGCATTGTTATAATTATTTTTCTAGAAGTGCAATATTTGTCCTTTTTGACTCTTTTCAATAAACAAAATAGGGAAAAAATGATATTGAATTTTATTGTGTCGTTATCATCACGATATTTCGCCTAAGTATTACTCGATTTGAATGAAATTATCTGGTGGTGCTTATCGAAATCGGAATTGTTGAAAGGCTTACAATTACATCGATTTTTCACTAATTTCGTATTTTTACGCGTTAATGATTAGGCTGACAGATTAACTGGACTAAATTGGAACTAATCTTAAATATTTTTCATATCGGTCGGGAGGGAAATCGAAAGTTTACCGCGATGACAGTTCCGGGTCCAGAACTGTCATCGAACAGTTGGAATCAAAGATAGAGATTAGAAAGAGAAATCCCGTATTTTCCTTATCTCGACCGGAATAACCTTTCGTAAGTTTACGAATCGGCCATCTTATCGGCCGGGAATTACCAGCGGATAAGAAAAATAGCGCGAGAGGGAAGAACAGTTTTTGGTGGAGCGAAACTGGAAGGCGCATCTCTCAACACGCAGAAAGCTTTTTTTTTTATTTTTTTTTTTGGCGACGTGGGCGGACGGACGAGACTCGGGATGTTTACGGCCATTAATGCCGCCTCCTCTTCACCCGGTCGAGAATAGAAATTTAGGAACAGGCCCCGGGATATTTTCTAAATTCATCCAGAAAGAAGTGCGCCGATCTATAAGGCGCTCCTGTCAATACTTGTGTTTACTTAATGCAAATGATGTCGACGGTAAAGCTTTTCATACAAGTAATTGATACCTTTAGCCGCCAGTCTACACACACAGATAAAAAAAAAATTCATAATATCCTTCGTTCGGCCTCATTTATTTTTAAATCTCACCACCCACTCTGATTTATTCAATTAATTGTCGAATTGTAGGTGTTACCAATAACATAGCTGACGTTTTTTCCGTTTCTTCTAGGACAATAGTTATTGTATATGCGCTAAAATTTGGTTCGAATGATATCTTTAAGTAACCGTGTCTTCGTTTCGTAAGCTTTTTTTTTCCACGAGTAATCTGAATATGTAAATTTTTCTGATGGCATTCTCGCTCCTTACGGCTAACCCGCATCACGTGTTTAGAAACTTTGATTTTTGTTTTGGATAAGGACAGGAAGATAGGCCCCATTCGAATTACATAAAAAAAAACCTGACGACAGTATCGGAAGTCAATATTTAATCTAAGGGATCCTATAGTAATCTTATTATTATAGGATCACCTAAACTTAATACTGACTTCCGATGCTGTCGTCGAGTTATAGGTAAGAAAGGATCTTCGAACTGCAGTCGAGTAGGTTTATAATAATAATTAAACTATTTATAAATATTTACAATAAATATTAAACAGAAAAGGTTTGTAGAAGCGTCTGTGTACAAATTTATATTTCGCAATTGTTTCGATACGGCCTCACCTTCTAATGCGTATTAATGCCGCTCTCGATAGGAATGTAGCAAATAAATAATTTTTAAAGAGAAAACTAAAGAATTCGGCAACGTTGTAGATAAAAAGAGAAATTGGTTGGCTAATAGGAAAAATGAAAGGGTAACCGTAACGGGGCCGATAGACCAATTAAAACGACTCCATGTCCCAGTGGCGGCTGTTAATTTAAATTTAAATTAGCCTGCATCCCAATGTTTGGCCATCTATTTTCTTGTTTTATTCATATTTACAGAGGTTGGTAATCGACTTAAAACCATCGAGCAAATCTTTACTAACTCTTCTGCCTGCCTAACTTTCCATTAATTTTTTTTTAATATTACATTTATTTAGCGATATGTCTACTTTTTTATGACTTCGGAGGGTTTTGTTTTGTTAAAATAATCTCGTAAAAAAAAAACGAATGGCGTAGATCGAGTGTATGTAATTTATATGTTTTCTTCGAAAATGGGAGTTACTAAAAGAAATTATTTCTTTTTTTGAAACATATTCATCGATAATGGTAAATCTGTGGAGAGTTGTATTCGTTTCTTCAATAACATACTCATTACCAACGTTAATAATAAGTTCAATAACATCTTATACAATCAACAATAACACAATAATAAATAAGTTCAATAACATCTCTATTACCAAAGTCAATTCGAGAGTCGAAGGCATTAAATATGGTGGAGAAATAAAGTAATAAAAAAAAATTAAGTTATATTGGTTTCCATATTCGGAGATGTTTTGAATATTTTAAGATAATTCGTCGATGATTGTAATGCTAGAGTTAATTTAGAAGTCTGAGGGAGTAACAAGCGCGAATACTACTTATCTCTACTGTTTATTTTTCTCTTATGTATTTCTGTGTGTTTCCAGATTCCTTTTAAACTTCAAACGAGTCCTGATCCAGGCTATTGATCCCCGTTCTGACACACGAAATTCGATCTGATCAACCAGTGATGGAGTGGTAACATCGATTCCTGGTGAAGATTCCCAAGATAAAAATTTCAAAAAATTGGGTTATAATTATATATAGTAAGAATACCGAAAAATTCCGCAAACAATGAGATATACGTGATTTTTCACGGTCTGAAGTCGACTCATTTTTAAATAGAATATTCACGTATACTCGGTAATTAAAACATGAATGAAAGCATTTATTGAAGATACGCACACTCTGTTGTTGCTAGTTCGATAGGTAATAGGTTTAGGCTATGCAGAGTTGATAGAGTGCACTGTGTACGAACTTAATGGAACTGATCATCATCGTAGCTACGCTGCGGGATTTGTGTAATGTAATATCGTTAATATAATTATAAAATAGCCTCTTATATAAATTTGTTATTTTTCTTAATTCACTTTCTCTTATCTCGATTGAAACTTTATATACATCCCACGCGTATATTATATAAAAATATTATAATTATTTTTCTTTCTTTAATGGATAATTGTTTGCACGTATTATAATTCAATTGAAGAAGATTTTTAGACAAATTGGTCCTTCTCGAGAATAAATGAGCATAGAAAATAGTTTTTTTTCGCTATTTTTATTATTATTATGTTAATATCACTCATTTAAACCTCAATCTTCTTATTGGAACTCAAAAAATTTGCTCTTGTCTCGTAAGCTTCACGAATTATTTTATTGAAGTTGTACAAAGTTAGATTGGTCGGGCCACGATTATAGTATTATACTATACCACGACACCATCTTTTAATGATTAATAAAAGATGGGATTTTCTATTCTGTACTTTGACATGTGTTTATAGGGTAAATCGGGGGAATATGCCGACCTTAGTGAAAATTTTAAATTTATGAAAAAATAATGTACAACATTGCAAATATTTTTTATTTAACATAGAGCTTGTAGTCTTTACAATGCAAATATTTTTTATTTTACATAGAGCTTGTAGTCTTTACAAGAAAATATAAAAGTAACTAACTGAAAAATTAAACAGAAAGAAAAATATAAACTCATTTTTAAAAAGTAGCAAATTGGCCATTTTCCCAAAATTTGAGGGGAAAATGGCCATTTCGTTGAGAATATGATCATTTCAATGTATTTTTACTTATAAAAAGTAGCAAATTGGCCATTTTCCCCAAATTTGAGGGGAAAATGGCCATTTCGTTGAGAATATGATCATTTTAATGTATTTTTACTTAGGGTAAAACGGGGGAATATGACCTATAGGGGAAAATGGCCAGTTATAAGGTTATCGCCAGCACTGCCTAATCAACGACTAATCTAGCACTAATAATCAACGACTGTATGCTACATTAAATGCCCCTGCCAAAAAACATATTTTTTAATTTTTAATATTAAAAATGCTTCTCAACTTATAATTGGCCATTTTCCTCGACTGGTCATATTCCCCCGTTTTACCCTATATCGTTGACTACAGACGTGAACGTAGACTTCCGAAAGACTGGATGGTAGCGAATAAAAATCTGCTACAAACTATGATAAAAGTTAATATCAAACATGATTTTTTATAAAAGTAACAAACAGTAGGCTATAATAAAATTATTTACTGTATAAAAATTATTTTGAACTCGCTACTTTGGTTAAAGAAATATAAAAATAGCTGTATTTCTACTTGTTAAAAAAAATTTCACTGCCTTCTGCCAAATACTTGTAGGAAGATATAAAACATCTTTTAAAACCTTTGGTATAGGTATGATTAGACATTGTTAAGACGCAGTAACTAAGTCCTGTTTAAGTATCGATGATTTTGATATAGACTTCTCAAAAGCATGCGAATCATTATTTTCCCTTAATTATGGAATTCTCTATCGTTTTTTCTTCGGTCAATATAACTTCCACACTGTTTCACTGCACTTTACAAAGAAATTTTGTTTCCCGACTACTATATAATTGCGTATCGATATATTTCTCAAACTAAAATCTAATCTGCTTGTATTAAAAACTTTAAATAATACTTTCATGCGTTAGAGAAAACTCTACAATTCTGGAAAAATTTCGAAACACGATCGCTTCGACTGAGGTGGAAATTTAGAAATTTTTATTACAGTTTCCTTTATCTGTCCTACTTTGAGATGGGCAGCGTATGTCGGCATCGCATCTTCATTCTATCTCAGAATTATTAGAAATTGGTTAATTCTATTGTCATCCGCTAACCATACCTTATTTAAATTTAGTAAAAATATATATTTAGATGTTAAACTGACGAGTGTCATCCGTCTTCTACCTTATTTTCCATTCCTATCAATCGGAAACTACCACTATTTATGGGAAACAATAAGCGTATTCTTTATTAACTGGTGATGCTTTCGGTTTATGTTCGTACGAGATCGAAATATATAGGGATAAAATTTTCGATCCGAATTAACTTTAGATAGTTAAATTTTCAAATAGAAATTATTCTGATGTAGTCCTTAACCGGTTTGTTCGAGTAATCATCGACCAAATGCCGAACGATAACGAAAATCGCTCCTTAAATTCCAAGTTTTATAAAAGACGGGGTTGAGGTTTCCATGGGTGCCACAGGTGGGGCTAAGTCAGGTTAGGACAATAAATACTCGACCGAGCTAAATTTAGGCGTAAATTAGTGTGTGTAGAGTAATTTAAGGTGAAAAGATGCTACCTCCGGCCAAAATATTTTCTTCTAAACAAAGCGCGACTCGAACAATGTCCGTCCCTCTGGGCTGCTCGACCTCTGCCACTCCAAGTGAGGAAGGCGGACGTCTTCGGGATGCGGCCGTCCCAACGTGCTGAAGAACGAAACTCGAAACTGATGATGGAAAGGAAAAAAATGCGTGTTTAAAGTTTAAATCGCCTTCTAAATATTCATCACGGTGGCAAATAACCACTTAATTGACACCAAAATGGTGGAAGAAACTTGATCGACCGCCGTGCTAAAGTAATCTTCGTTTTCCTAACGTAACAAAAAGTGGAAAACTTTGATGCGGTTGTTTCGAATATGGATCAAAGTACATTTTGAACAGTATTTCTTTTCTGTATCCGCATTTTCTAATATAAAAATATATTAAAAGATCTGAATATGGAAAAAGCATGTTTCGTCTGACATCTCCCATACAGAGTATAGTTTCCGATTGTTTGGTATAATTCGAATTTTAATAACACAGCGCTCCTTTCTGTATTAAGAAAAGTAATGATAACTCTAATTTAAAAAAAAAACAGAGTAAATTAAATATTTATAACTTATAAATTCATCATAAATGTTCTAGTATACTTACGCTCTAGAAGAGTAATCGAATGTTAATCATTGATTGATTAACCGCTCAATATTTTGATTCCATTCTAAATTAAAAAAGTCCAACTTAGATACTGCCTCCAGAACGAACTAAGCGATTAAAATTTCTAATTTCTGTGCCATTCTAAAGAATCTACGATGCTTTAATTAAATTGAATGATAAAAAGGGTTAAAAACAGCTAACTGTTTACTCGCGTGTAGAGTGGAAGAGAAGCTAAAAATAAAAATTCAGTCGACTATAGGTATGAAAGTCGATGTGGTTTTCTATTGTAATTAAAATTTAACGGGGATTAGTTGCTGTCGAATTTACCGAAAAGTAGTTTTGATTCGTTCTTAGAACTGTTGTACTTCTAGGAACCGGAGTTTTGTACGACCGAGTAGGTCTAACATTAATTCTTTTAACATTTATACACATCATTTAATAATAATAATCTAAGAGATAAATGGGTCAAGTTCATCCGCCAAGTTTAATAGGTCGAAAAAATAATAGATATTTTATAATGGAGACGACGTTAGATAATAAGAGCCTGCCGGTCGGATTCCTGATTTTATCTTAAATAAATTTTATATTCTTAAAACGATTTTTGTTTCCGGACGATGATTTATTTGTTTATTAAATTCAGATTTTAGACAAATGACGAGGAGGATAAGGAAAAAATGGGCCCCCATATCGGAAGATATCATATCTCGCGGTGAAAAAAAATGCATTGGTTTAAGATACGGCTCAAAAATGTGGCTATTTTACTTGGCCAAGAAAAACTGGCAAAAATCTTTAGAGAAATAACACTTCGGAGTGGTAATGTTACTAACATTTGTATAAAATCTCCGACGGGATGTTTAATAAAAATGATACGAGTGCATAAAAATTCGGAATTACGAACGACTATACAAAACGACTGGAGCGCGTACGGCTAACGTAATAAAAATTTCTATATTAAAAGTATGTAGTATGCTTACCGTCATAACTATCCCAACGGTAATTTGCATGTTTCTTCGGGTGTCTTCTTTTACCAATCACTAACTGAATATCCTGTCCCGGTTACGTCGGTGTCAGTTTTGTTTTGTCGTTCGACCGCCTACACTCGCCATCCCAACTTGCGCAGAACCCGCTACCTGTTGACAATCCGTACAGGTAAGACTGAAAAGTCTACACGACCAAAGTACCCACTTATACCGTCCAACCCCCGGGCTGATGCGTACAAACTTCTTGTCACGGCCACGCGCTTCTTGGCTCGTCACCCATTCTATCTGACCGCCACACCGTCCATTCCGGTTAAAAATCTATTTTAAACAGACCAAAAAAACAATTATGGATTAATGGTAATTTTTTCCATATAAAAATTAATACGATAAGGTATCGACATCAATCTATAACCAGAGAAAATTTTCCTTAAATATTCCAGTAGACAATAAAATGTAACTTGGCGGTCCGAACGTAGAATAGTCTGGTAAAAAAGGAGAAAAGTTTTTGAATAATTCCTTAAATGTCCTAAAATATATCTGTGATGACAAATCTTCTTATATAGTACTTGATTTTATGTGTTATTTTATAAGAAAATGATATTATGCATGCATCCTTCCTGTCAGAAAATTTATTGGTATTTTTTACAGGACAGGTAATCGTCTTCCATCATTTAATAACCTTTAGAGTAAGCGAGGAAAGACTTAAAGCTGGTTACGATGTAACGCGTATTTATTTTGTAAGTTGTTGATGCGGCGCGCAAGTGTGAATTTTCTCATCTTTATTTATTTACTGATAATAAATCTGTTTATCGTTGGCGCGATAATTCCCAAAACAATTCATTCAAATTCTATTAAGGCTAATTAAAATAGTTTCTTTTGTTGATTTATTTTCCGTTTTAATCTCTCTTTTTTTTTTTGTGTGTGTGTGTGTGTGTATTTAAACAGTAAATCGTTATTTTTTTGAATTAGAAAATTAAACCGATTTTAATTTTTATTTTTATAGTGACTTATTAATGAAAGCGGTATTAAAAAAATAAATCGCTCGGGAGACACCTGCGAAATTTCTTTAAAATTATCATTTTAAGACAAATTCGTTGTTTCAGTCGTATTATATATTTAAAAATGTCACGACTTAACTACAGTTCGGTGTAATCGGATGTCCAGGACATCCTTAAATCAACGTAAATAATGTAAACTGTAAAAATATCTAAACACGATGATTCCTCCAGTTTTTATATATTAATACTACATACGTTTAATGGCTAAAATTCGAACTGAATGATTTATTTTGAGTTTAATGATTTCAAAATTCGAAACTGAAACCACTCTCTGGTTCGGGTTTAGAGAATAGCTCGGAAGATATTTGTAGAATGCATTTTTGATGTCGATTATTTTACGTCTCTTCCATTTGAACAATGCTAATTGGAGCTCTCCATCGGCTGACTGTTAATGAGCTCTGAAATACCGATTAGAACAAACGAATTAAGCGACCTTGCTAAAAAAAAAAAAAAAAATTGAGTTGAACTGTAGCTCCTACTTTTCGGAAGTCGAAGCTGTTACACACGTCCAGTCGATATATCTCGTATAATATCGTATACAGCATTTCCAAGTTAGTTACTCTATAACTATATACCAAACTAGGCCTATTGACGTGTGTATTAAAATCAAAAGATGGATTACAAAGAGTAATTTTCGAAAATACAATTTGAAAAACCCACGTTCTTGGTTTGGTCAGCTTTAATCCACTACAATCATTTAATTAGGTAATCTTCCAAATTAATTCCAGAAATAAGTTAGGTATTAAAAATTTATGTTACAAATTAAAGATCTGTTCAGTGTTGCCAGATTTGTCTAAGTTATTTTCTGTTGGAGAGTTAAAAAAATATTTTTACTTAAAAATTATAATGTAAAATATTCTAGTCGTAACTTTTATTAAAATTTTATTGAACGAAACACGAAATCCACCATGGTAATACATAATGATATTTCATACGTAAGCATTTAAACAAATTATAAATGTTTTAATGTTATATCGAATATTCTTAATGATGTAGATACATTTTGAAAGGGATTCTATTTGATTATAAGGTCGTATGGCCATAATTAATGAGAAAACAGTCGGTGAATAACACTGGCAGTACACGTTATCTAGAATATTTCATAATCTCCTCTGTAATCAAATGTATCCTGGCAATTGGAGTTCAAAGACGATGCGAATGTTAAACAGATTTATTTCATAGGCTGACTTAAACGACTCGATTGTTAAATAAATTGAAACCGTACGCTGATTGGTTAATTTCAAATCTAAAAATAACCGTCACGCGAAAATAATTTATTACCGTTGGGGCTTTCGTATACACTCGTGCATTTTATTGTTTTCGATCGAAGAATTATTAAAATTCGATAAAGCAAAAATAATTTGGTAACTTTTGTTGTTTTACCGGTATAAATTTAAGTTTTAATGCAGTCGACGTATGGGAAAGGTGATGCAAAAGCGAATAACAAGCGAGTTATTCTTGTTCTAGCGGCGGATCAGAAGTAAAATAGTAGAAAGAGATAAAACGAGACGGGGTTTCCCACCGGAACAAAATGTTTTATCTACCGCGCCACCGAATCTAAATTTGATCAAATCGGCGAATTACAGAGAATTACATTTTGCGTATCCGCAATTACTAGCTAATTATCGGCGCTTGGTTAATTAATTCTATATATCAGAAAGAGCCAATTATGGATACTAACTGATTGATATACCAAATAGATAGGATTTTATCAGATTTAATATAACCACCGATGTTTCTCTGATTTGTTTTCCGTTCTGTTGCGAGCTGTTTTCTGTTACAACTTTTCTACGTAGGTTGATGGATGACATACATTCCAGAAGAAAACTGTACTCCCAAATACACTATTGCTCCTTCTTTAAAAACATGCGTTTCCCAAATTTTTTCTATGAAGGAACACTTCACAAATCCCGAAATTTTAACGGAACACCTTGGTTTTTTTATAGTATACGTAGATATTATTAATAAATAAATTAGGCAAGTAAGTATAATTAGATTTAAGAACAAATATTTATCATCAAATTATAATTAAAACACATAAAAATAGTAAAATAAACTAGTGACTCTAGTTTCAAGTTGGCACAGCATTTAAAATCGTATGTGGCTTATATTAATTTTCATAATTTTGCACGGAACACCAGTGTTCTGCAGAACATAGTTTGGGAAACACTGCTGTAGAGCCCCTTAAATAAAATTGGAAAGAGTCACTATTCTTCTATCATCATATTCATTTGTAAATTTTTCTTTAAAGAAATCAATGGATGCCATTGTGATATATATATATAGTTAATTGTTAATTACATTCATAAGAGCATTCCAAACGTTTTTCTCTACTTATTCATTTTTTGATCTCTATCTCAGTTTCATCCACGAATATATGAATTTGTTTAATATTACATATAATAAAAGCATAAAATAGACCTAATAATTTCCACTAATTTAGTATTAATTTTTAGAATACTTTAGCTCATTTTCTATACAGTTTATTTCGAAATATTAAATAATTCAGGCGTTAAACTTGCAAATTATTTGAAAATTTTCTGACATTTAGCGTGAGACTCCAAGCGTATCAGAGACATCTTGTAGTGACGTTAATCCATCATTAAAATAAGAATCAAATGTACTTTTTTCATTTTTACAAGACGTTTCTATTATCGAGTTCTATTCAAGTAAGTTATAGTTTCGCACATTTCAATATCTATAAATAAATAAATAAAAAAATGCTGTATTTCAAAATAGAAGAAAAATTCTGAACGTTCTGACATAGTGTAGTTTAATATTTTACTGTTTATCTGCCCATAAGACGCATTTCATGCTTAATAAAAAGGATTTTTTTTTTTAAATAAATAAATAAATGCTGTATTTCAAAATAGAAGAAAAATTCTGAACGTTCTGACATGGTGTAGTTTAATATTTTACTGTTTATCTGCCCATAAGATGCATTTCATGCTTAATAAAAAGGATTTTTTTAAAAATAAAAATCTTGTTTCTAACTTCATCTTGAGCGATGATATTTTTCCTAGACATATATCTCGTCTTTTATGATTATCGTATTCAATAGAAGAAAACATGTTAGAACTGGAATAAATCTATCTTTGCTTTGTCGTAAGCCTTTCAGAAGTACCTGAATATAATAACAGATGCAATTTTCATTTTAAATTCTTAAATTATACAGATAAAATATTCAATGGAATTAATAATTCAAAGGTAGAAGTGATTTAACTGGAACAAACTCCACATCTGTTTTTTTGTTTTTAACAGATTTTTTATCAGTATAATTTTCGTGCATGCAGGAAATAGGAATAACTAACTTTTAAACATAAATTTATTTACTACTTTACAATTCAATCAGAAAATTTTTACAATGATTTTCCAAACTATATTAAAATATATTTAAGTACTAAATAATTCTTAAAATACTAAAATATTTACAAAAGATTTATAAATTATAAAACATAATTCACAAACTGTAAGATGTATTTCGGTCTTTCTGACCCTCTTCAGTTACAGCACGGTGTGAACTTTTTTTGAAATTTTCACTTTAAATAAGTTTATAACAATCTTTACTTGTATTTTTTCAATTAAAATTGAAGCTGCCATTCCTTCACGACAAAAATAAACAAATATTTACTTTCATATTTAAAATAATTTTACTTTTTATATCTAAAATTAATTTTATGTATTTAAACTTGAAATGTTTAAATTTCTTCTATGAGAAATTTATTTCGTTTGATAAATTTGTCTCAAAAACAAAATAAAATTAATAAGAATGAATTAACTGAGGAGTAGTAGCTTATATGCGTTTTATAATTAAATATTAATGTATTCAGTAAGAATATTCATTTTTACGCTGTTATTTGTGTTGTCACCTTCGAATAAATTTGTTAAATCATTGCATTAAGGTAAAAATATCAACTTTTAAAAGATTTTCTGTGGTTTGTTTGTGTTCATTTTATGCAGGGAATCTTCATTATCCCCATTGTTTCGGACTTGAAACTTTATTTCCTTTAAATACAGTTACAGTATTTTTATTGAGAAGTAGGTTTACGTGTATTTTTATTTATTGACACTTCCTATCATTTTTGTTTTCAATGTTTTAGCCTACTTAAGATAAAATATTTCGATGTTATATTCTCCACGCTGTACGCGTTACTCGCGTGTTAAAAGATTACGCATTGCCTAGTAATCCCTGTCGTGTTATCTGCCTTATCTTTATTAGCTAACCAACGGGATTTTTTCCGTAAACTTTTCCTAAGAAATACAATATTTAAGCAACTCTTATCTTTTTTCCTTTTTAAGTTCGTTAACATAAGCAAAAAACATATACATCTTTCTATCTATGGAACATTTCTTGGAATATTTTAAATTTCAGACTTTTCTGTATTGAAATCATAAGTTTAAATATCTAAAGAATGATTTAAGAAGAGATTTTATATATGTATATATATATATATATGTATATATGGTGACGTCGTCGTCTTCCCACATTTATGGATTGACATATATTAATAACAAATCTCAGAGAGAAAGGGAAAAGTTTATTCAATTTCAAAAAAGAAAAAACATGGCGGCCAACAACTCTGTTGCCAACTGAAACAAATAATAGAATACAAGACAAATAATTAATAATTAAAATAGAGATTATATTTCATCACGTGCAATAATATATTATTACATATATTGCATGTAGTCATTATTATATACAAAAGAAATGCAATTTCTACTATAGTATGTATAGGCTTTAACAACTAATAAATTTATCATTAATCATTCCCTCCTCAAATGCAATCAATTTTAGCATTTTACAATATTAAAAAATTTTGTTCAGTGTTTTCTTTCTTAATTTGTTGCTAATTTTCGTTCAGAATTCTTTGATGGAGGCTTTTCCCAGAATAATTATCTATGTTTCTAACTACAGTAAAGATATTATGTCTTGGAAAATGATTTCTCCGAATTACTAATTAGTGCTCGTTCGTTCCAATGTGTTTTAATCACATATAGTATAATGTAAAAAGACTTTTAGAAGTTTCGTAACATAAGTGAGGCTGCAATAAATATTAAATGCAAATTCTACAAATTTTCCAATCAAATCGACAATATACATAAACAGCGAGTGGCATAGTAAGGAGGGAACAGGCGGGATAACTTCCTGATTTTATCGAAATCTTCAAAAAATGTAAACAGGGCAACAGCTACATTATGCTGATTATATTTTAGCATGAAAACTGGAGGAAAATTCTATCAAATCCCCTCCTTTCCTGCACAACCGTATGTAATCGAGCGGGAAGAAAATTATGTGAAAATACTTGCAGCATAATTGTGTAACTCTTTTCGACTAATTATTGCTTCAACTAATAACAAACACTATCGAATAATCTCGCTTAAGTACTTAAACGAGAGTTTTCTGTGTATTGTTACATCCCAGTTACTGTATTAATCAATACAAGATGTAATAATTTGATAATATTGTTACTATATGTAATGTTTTCGTTGATTCGGTTAATTTTAAAGAAAATTTCATAAATATAATTTCTATTTATATTCAAAACTAGACTGCAATTTACTAAGCAATTATTTAATATCGTTAAATAATGCATTTTTATTCATATTTGATGATTTGATATTTGAATTTTATATCTAGAATTCTGATATTAACATGTGAAAGAATTAATTATTCTATCTATTATATAATGAATATATTCTTGATTTTTATTAGATTAATGAATAGGTCTTATATTTATATCTAATTTCAGAAGAATATTAAAATCATTCTGTATATAATGAATTAGAATATGTAATTTAATGCTTCAAAACATCATTAAGATGCAGTATCTGAAAATACTATATAGCCTAAGCTACATATATCAGTATTGTTTTAGAAAGTTTTTTTTAATTCATAATGCTGGTTATAATTAATTTCTTAATTAAAAACAAATATCATAAAGTCTTTACTAAAGAATTACATATTATGAATGATCTATAATTCTGAATAATTTAGAATAAATAAAATAGTAATGCTATTGGCTAGATGAAAAGTTGTTCTATATGATTAAAAAAATGTGTTGAATAATAAAATAACAAATATTGCAATTTTAGATCAATAATTCCATTATGTCAGATTTCCAAATTTATTTTTTGTATATTTGCTACTTGAATTAAGTAAAATAACATTCAATACGTAGTAATAAATGATTAGAAGGCGAAAACTTTTCTCTCGAGGAATTTCGATAGAAAACTGGACAACGTAATAAACAGAGTATTTGTAAATCAGTAAATCAAGAAGGTTTTGTTTAGAAGGTGTGATTCTGCACAATGTATGCCCATTCAATATCTACCTTGATATGGAAATATATAATGTTTCTAATGTAAATGAAGTGTTAAATGTTTACTAAGCGAAAGTTCGGAAAACTAATATGGGTCAAAATAAAAATTAGAAGACGAGGCTCAATCGTAACTGATCAACACTTCTAGACTTATATTCTACTGTATTTGGGAACCCTTCGAAGAAATGGCGTGTTATGACAAATCATCTGTCGTTATGGTAGATGATTTATCTAGTTAAATATATAGTATGATGGCGAATCTGTGTTGTTGCTTATACCCTGACTAGTTAGACCATGTCGATGTCGATGGCAAAGTTTTTCTATAATATAATGAGAATTCTTTATTCAATTTTTGTTTACATTAATACAGTTTTAATGAGTGCTCAGGGTTAGCTGTGTTTTGCATGCAAATTCTACATTTGGAGAAGTTTTTCTTCACTTCAGTATATTTAGTAATCATTAGGTGTCCAGTTTTAAGTCTGAACAAACTATCTTATTGCAGTTTGTTCTTCTTTGGAAAAGCCAGTGCTGAATTTCTCCTGGTTTAGTAGCTATGTAGGCCTACCTGGTTACATACCAGGGATGCTGTAGGAGTCCATTCTGTGAGAGATTTTTTGATGAGAGAATGTATTTCTTTGAAGGTGTTATCCTGGTGGTTTGAGTTTCCCTTGCATGCTTTTTTGCTAGCATATCAGCTCTGTAATTATTGGGGATACCAATGTAATATACATTGTAAAGTGATTTGGAAAACCTGGATAAGCTAGTGGATCTGTAATAATTAATTCAGATATACGGTTTTATTCAGTGTTGATATGATATTTATAGTAACCAAAGAGGATTACATTTTAGTTACTTGTAATGCTTTCGATTAAAATAATAAAAGTGTCTTTTATGATCTTCATATCGATGACAAAATTCAATATGCGAATAATCCAATGTTACATATTAAAATATAAAGCATGTATATTTTAATATATATTAAAAATTAATAACTAAATACATTTAGTTATTAAATGCATTTGTCAATACAGAATATAGTTTTCGAACTATACTGTTATTCTAAGATAAAAAAAAAACGCTTTGAAGATGATCGGTTAGTGTGCACTCTAGTGTACAAATATTCTTTTACATATAAATTTTTAAAGAATTTATATCAATTCTTATTCATGTAAAAAGATTATTATATATTGTTTACGACTAGCGATTATCAAAAAATGACCTTTAAATTAGATGCAATAAACCGAACTTTTTAAAATCGATTTTCTTTAATAAATATTTCAATATCCATAACAACATAGACTGAAGAATTGAAAATATAATTTCACTTGTAACGTAATAACTTCACTATAGTTATATGGATATAAAGAGAAAAAAATGTCTTCACTTTGAAGAGTTTTTCCCAGTAAACTGCATTCAAGCCTGACAGACAGTTGCTAGGTTATGACATGATAGTGATTCACCTCATCTCTAAAGTGGCGATAAGTGCAATAAAGAATCTGTTATAATTTTTTTATTCACAGATTTATCCATAAGGTATTAAATTTGAACAAAACAACAACCATCTCATGAAAAAATAAGTTTTTAAATATTATTATTATTTATCTGCTTGATGATAGGCCATTTTTTTATAGTGAAAGTATTAAAATGAATTTTTAGTTAACAACAATAGTTGATTCAAAATCTTTCATATACATCGAATTCATGGAAGAAGAAAAGTAATGAAAAAAGTCTCTGATGGTGTAAACAATATGATTTTAAAATTGATATTTTTTTAGTTAATTGAGTAACACAAAAAATATTCTAAAACTTAGTGAACAAAATAAAAAATCAACAATTCGGTTCAATAGTTACAAATTTTTGTCCTGAAAATTTAAAAAATATAAATTGTTAAAAATAAATAGACTATAATTTATTTAAAAAATAAGTTTTGAGAGTACTTATTTTTGTTTTATTTTTATTCTTATATTATTTTAAAAATTGGTTCAGTCCTGTATACGAAATCGTTTTTATATGATCAAATTACAGTAAATTCCCATGTAACGCGACGAAAAATTGCGACTAGTACTCATATAACGCTATAAATAGTCCCGTATAACGCGTAAGATAAATATTTTTAACGTTACTTACCCGTTACTTATATATTAACCGTTGATTGTAATAAAAACCAAACGACGGTTTATTTCGTTTCCATGACAACTTTTACAACTTTTTCGTCAAGTTATACGAATCCGTCTTTTCGGAGTCCATGTTATACGAGTTCTACTTGTATATAATGTTTTTTAAATTTTGTTTATTCCTTTATTAAAAGAAACTTTCTTTAAAACAAGTTAACTAACACTCTGCATACAATAAAATCATATTCGAAACTAACGCATATCTCGTTAGCAATATGCGATCGGTGCTGGAAATCAGAGACAAGTTTAAATTTGCATAAAATCGTCTGATAATGCATGTCTCGTATAACGCGATTTCCTATAATGCATAACGTATCTCCCGCATTGTACAAGAATTCATTCTATAGAAAAAAATTAAATGCAAAATTTTATGCACCTACATTTTCGCAGCAGAAAGGACAAGGTAAATGAAAAAAATTTTCTCAATATCGATATTCCCAAATTTGCCACTCTAATAGTGTGGTTTATTTTAATCCTAATTTACAGATTTATAAAAATGGGTTATATACTAAATTCTTCATATTAATTTATGCTCCGAAGATAAAATCGATGAGTATGGACCGTCTCCAAGATTTATTCGTACAAGATAGTAAGTAAACTGTTTAATATTATATCTTTTCTTTTTGATTTAAATAATATAAAAGTCTGCCCCGTCTGCAAATAAAATTTTGTGTGCGTCCCAGAATGCACAATATTAATCTGGAGTTGAACTGTGACATAACCGACTTCGGACCATTCGTCAGACATGTCATACTTTAATGGTCATTCCAAAATAGCGGATATGTTTCTAAAATAGTTAAAATAGTTTTGGAGAGAAATAGATTAAGTTCTAATTATGTTATTCAAATATGATATAATTATATAATAGTATTTTTTATGAACTAAAGAGAAAAGAATTTAATTATGTGCAACTTTCATGGATATGCAATAATTAACTTATTTTATTGTTAGATTATATGTTATTCAAATATGATATAATTATATAATAGTATTTTTTATGAACTAAACAGAAAAGAATTTAATTATGTGCAACTTTCATGGATATTCAATAATTAACTTATTTTATTATTAGATTAATTATGCTAGATTGAATATCGTCGAAAATACTAACTTTTTATCAATGAAGTTTTTTAAAATATCGGTAAAAAATTTCATAATAATTCATTTTTAATTTCTCAATTAAATTCATTGAACTTTTTCAATATTTACAGATAAGAATTTTTTTTAAAACGTTGGTTAAAAAGTGATTTATGATGATTAATAATAGATTTAATAAACTTTTAATCATCGTTAAATATTTCCTCTTTTATAAAACTTTTAAATATTGCTATAAATAATTATCTGTAGTTCAATATACTATCATTGAAGAAATCTTTCCTTCTTTAAAAATAATTAACACTATTGTATACTGTGTAAGATAACTGTGGGGCAAACGGATATCATTTAAGTAAATTAGCAATATTTAAGATATTAAAACTGGCAACTACATATTAGAAATGTGTATATATATATGTTTATTTTTCGCCAAACGAATCCAATTGAAATATTAAAGAAACTTCTAAATAAGCTTAAAAACTTTATCAGGCGGAACAAATTTTCATTTAAATTCGCCATGAAGTAAAATTTGTTTTATTAGCAATATTTAAGATATTAAAACTGGCAACTACATATTAGAAATGTGTATATATATATATATATATGTTTATTTTTTGCCAAACGAATCCAATTGAAATGTTAAAGGAACTTCTAAATAAGCTTAAAAAGTTTATCCGGCGGAACAAATTTTCATTTAAATTCGCCATGAAGTAAAATTTATGTTTAAGTAAATAAGGGTTTTACATTTAATCATAGTTTCAAAAATGTTATGCTTGTTAGCTTAGTAACTTAAAAACCTTTCCCATCGTTAGCCCTGTTCACTAATGTACTGCTGCCATTTATTTCTTAGTTTTGTAACTTTAAAGCGCAAACCTGATGGTGGGGCAAATGGACACATTTCTGTAGGGGCAAAACGACACTTGTGTTTTTTTTTGCCATTTATAGCTTAAAATATGTATTTTAGCAAATATTATTTATAACAGTATTATATTTATATTAATAGATTTGCATTCTATTACTTTTATGGCGTATTATTTACTGGCATTCTCTATATTAATTACACTTTTACAGATATGATTGGTAATAGTGAAAGAAATTCAAATCGATGATAATTAGTTGGTAGAAAACGTGAGTGTTCGTTGTGAAAGCATTTAAAATTGACGAAATGCTATTAATAACTGCAGCTAAAACATATATTATTCTAAATAACACATTAAGGAGGCGAATTGGTCCAATGTAGAGCTTCCCAAATTCGATCAACAAAACAGATTTTTAAGATAGAGGAAGTTGAAGTTAACAAAGTTGATGCCACCAGTGGGAAAGACACCCAAGTATCATAAATTTCTGTTGTAACCTTGTTTAAACCTCAATAAAGAAAACATTTGCCAAGCATACATAGTGTTATATAAAGATAGTGTAAATTGATTGCAATGCCTCTAGTACATGAAAAGACATCATATATCATGTACAGAAAATGGAAATGATCCATATTTTGTTTGCCACTATTATCTCAATGATACTAGTGATTCAAAAAACAGATGTCCGTTTGCCCCTACACTGCAGTGTGGGACAAACGGACATCATGCATTCTTTGCTTAAAATCAATTATTATAAAATTTTAGCATTACTGACAAAAGTAAATTAGGTGCTTCGATAGCTTAGACCCTACCGAATATAATAATAAATATTAGAATCTGCTTTAACAAAGCACATTCGAAATATTCTAAAATATATATATCACTAGCGTGCTCGTTTGCCTCACAGTTACCTTATTTAATTAATAATAAAATTGTTTTAAAGATATCAGAGGCTTGATAGTTTTCTTATGAATAATTATTGAATACATTTTGATATTATTAACGATATATTCATTAAAAGCTATAGTATTTATCTATTTATAATAACATTTATAAAAAGTCATACTGAAATTTCATTTTTTTCTTTGTTTTTACTAGCTGAAGCACTTATCTTCCCATGGATTATACTAATAAAATATCTTTTGGGTGATAAATGCTTAATATTTTAAGCAGTTTAGTAAAAATCATAAAAATGCACTTATCGATATTTTTGTTATAAATAATAATAACGAAAAGTAAACATATTTCGGATATTTAATCTTCATCTCCACTTTCATAATATAGAATTTTCAAAGATGTTTGTTTTGATATAGTTTATCGAATAAATAAAATTAGAATTAATGTATTTTAAAATCTAAGTTAGTATTTTATCGATTTTTTTGATATATGTATAATGTGCAATGATTAATTACGCAGAATCAAAAATGAAAGAAATTAGAAAAAAATTCCTATCGAAAAAAAGATAAATGGCATTTTTTAAAGATTCTATTTAGGAACATCTGCAAATATTAATTTTGGGCAAATAGATCTTTAAAACTGTTTTAGTATAAATTATCGTGAGTTACGACCAGTTTCATAATTCTCGTATTATTTGCGCGATGCCATGAAACGAGCTTCATGTCTTGCTAAAACGTGATATGTTGAGATGAAAAAATAAAATATTAAATAAAACATTTAAATATTATATGTTGTTATAATTATCAAGTATAACTTTCAGAATCCCATTAAATACATGTATAAAGTATTCAGATACAATGAATATATATACTTATAAATAGATAAAGAAAAAAAGCCTTTGATAAATTTACTTTAATCACATATATTAAAAATTTGAATTTAATAATAATATCAATCACAATTATTATATTATAATAGTCAAATGTGGCTGGCTGGCTGGATGTCCCTTTTTCGGTTGAACTACTGTACCAATTTCTATAAATAAGGTATCTTTAGAAAGGTCTAATTTTTTGATGTCTGCAACAGCTTACATTATTTGTTATTAATAATTTAAAAATTAAAGAATAGAAATACATTGAAATTGTAGTTCCTCTAAAAAGACACAATTCACAGATGGCGCTGTAACTTATTAATGGATGCCATTTTAAGATTCCTTCTTGGATTCCCTATACGAGTTTGGAAGTGTTTTTGTCATTATATACAGTATTATTAGGTTAAATCACATGATTATATTTTTGCTCATTTATATGAGTGGGTAATTTCTAGTAATAATAATTTATTAGATAAAAATAATTATTTAAATAAAAAAAACTTAATTTTAACGAAATGAATCGTGGCATTTGATGATTAGATTAATTTATAGGATTAAATAAATTAAAAATGATAGAATCGTCTACGAAGTACTATTACACTGAAGTTTTATTGTTTTATTTTTGCAATATGATGGCTATAAGATAAAAAAAATCTTGACTAGACAGAATCTTAATATTATCAAATTTCCATCTTTATTATTTTTAAGCTTCTTAAGTTTTTTAAGTTTTAAGATTTCAATCCTCAACAAATTTTCGAAATTAAACAAAAAGCAAAATCTAATAAAACAAGAATTAAACAACTTTTTTAAAAAGTAAACTAATGATTTTCAGCAATAATAATAATAAGTTGTGGTTTATTGAACCAATTACTAATCCCCGAGAATGTATAAAATATATATTCAGTCTAACTAAGAAATGTAGGTTAATGCATGCATTAATACCTCGGCGTGTTTTTATTTGAACAATTATGCTAATAACCTAAACCTGATGATATCTTGTTAAATCTTTTCTTAGAGGTTCAGCTGGCGAATGACTTTTTGGATATTAAACTTCCAGAAAACAGGACATTATCTGGCCAATTGTCAACTTTTTCTCTTTGTTAAACTGAACAAATAGAATAAAAACATCTCCGCTATGTTTACAAAAGAAAAAAAAATCAACTTCAAAGTTTGAAGTTAAAATATAAACAAGTCGTTTATTAATATAGTTTTATTAAATGAACCATTATGTTTATAAGATTCCTTTCTTAATTAAATAATGTAAAATAAAAAAAAAAAATAAACGCAATTTTATTGTGATTTACAGTAATAAATTTTCATATAAAATCACCGTTTTTAGTTATAAAAAATATGTTTTATTAGTCAGAAAATTTAATTATTTACTTAATATAATCTAATTATAACACATTTTAAGCATTTCATAATCTAATCAGAAGATATGCAGAGTATATAAAACGAATTACCTTAAAAATTGCATTATGAATTTACAAATTCCATTCAGAAATCTTGAAAACTTTATTCTCAATATTCTTTGACACCTTTTATATTATTTTAATAACAAAAAATTTTCAAAATATAAGAAAATCTTCAGGAAACTTCACTGTAAATTCGATATTTTGATATAATAAATTTTTATATAGGTTTCATTGATATAGTAATTGATAAAGGTTTTTTTTCTTGCATCCATCTTACTTGCACGTGTGACTGATGCAAAAAAAAAATATATTGAAACAATTACATCGGATTTATATTATGGAAGAAGAAAAAAACCAGGTCAGAAAACAAATATGCATATAGTCAATGCTGTTCAAGGTTCGTGAATAGAAACTAAATCTGTCCTTGTTATCATCGTATCAACGAAAATTTTCCAATAAAAACGATATTTTCTATCTTTTTTATCGAGGAAAAATATATTAAAAATTTATATTTGGATATTTTTTTATTCACAAGGTTTTATCTCGAGAATAAAAATAGATGACGATAATTTACATACTACAGTAGGCTATATATTGGCTGTAGTTCGAAAGGTAAATTAATTATAATAGTCTACAGCATTTTTTATTTAATAGAAATAAATTTTAATTGGATTAATAACTCAAAAAATAGACTGTATGTGAAAAGTTAATTATGTTTTCTAAAAATATAAGCATATAAATATGCATATACTATAATTAACTTTTCTTAAATTTGTATCTTATTATTTGCATTACACAAACTAGTATTTTAAATGATTTTTTATTATCTGTAATGAAAAATTTATGAATCAAAATTAAATTTTCTATGTTTTATAACTAATGCAACTAAAGTTTTTAGTTATAATGTATTGTCAAAGCTTTAAAATTGTTAATTCTAACTGAATGAAAATTCAAATATAATTTCGTTTAAATTCAATCAACAGAATGTTGATTATCGCTTTCGTACTACTTAGAAATTTTGATTGAAATGCCTTTTGGCGGTTGACATAAACATTCCACTGTTTACAATTATATATATTTTCATAACAATGAGATCTTATTATGTCTAATTGAATTATTAAGTCTTGATTAGAAAGAATTAAATTTTGAAACTTATTCTTTGAAATTATGCGCATTGCAGATATTTTGTCAGCGTACTTATTTCGATAATTAATCGAATTAATTTCAATTAAATTTACGCCACATGTCGAAATTATTTATAGTTTCCATCCTTCAACAAATTAACTTTTGTCAAGTCATTATTATTATAGAAACAAAATACGATTATTCAACTTAATAATCTTCCAATAAAATAATACCTCTGATTTAAAAATAATACATAAAGTTACTAGAAAAATATTTTTAATACTTATTTGTTTAATATTTTTAAGAGTTTGGGTAAAAATTCGTTTTAAAAATTAATTTTTTTTTTGCAGGAATTGCAAGAAGTATCGGACTACAGTTGTTAATCCGATTAAAACGAAATGCCCTTTTTTAAAATTTATTTAATCGCATGCTGTTTATTAATACATATTAAATTTGTTCCTTTTATATCATTTTTAAAGTTTCCGAAAAAAATTTAAATATAATTTACTCATATAGGAGATTTTATTTTATATTTAATCGCATGCTGTTTATTAGTACATATTAAATTTATTCCTTTTATATCATTTTTAAAGTTTCCGAAAAAAAATTTAAATATAATATACTCATATAGGAGATTTTATTTCAAAGAAGATTGATAGAAACATCAACTAGGGATTCACAAAAACTGGCGATAAATAAAGATTAATACTAAACAACTAATTCGTGAAGAGTTTGTGAAAATTTTAGCAATCTAAATCTATCATCTCTTCGGAATTAATCACTGTATTGAAAAAAATTCTTTTTTTTTTTTTAAGTTACATGGCGAAAGGAGCATATTTAAATGTCCATAATTCATTCTTTATAATAATATAATTGAGCGCAATATTAGTTTGTAAACTTTGAATATATTTAATAATTTTGTTATTTAATAAAAATATGAATATTACACGAAAATTATGTTAGTTTATTTATGTGACAGTAATGATATGTTTAATATATTTTCCTACTTTAATTTAAAATATAATTTTCGTCTTTTACCACTGGGAGAATAAATGTTTAATTTTCACAAGTGAATTGGTGTTTGAAGATTAAATTCTCATCATTCAAACAAGATCTTCTAGGATTGTTATAATAGCGTAAAATATTTGAAAAATACAAAATTAATAAGCATAATACATTATTATACTGAATTAATAAAATATAGATAAAATTTTCATCATGATAAGTAACGTCGTCATCATTTCTTCACTGAAAGACAAACTTTTCTTATTATTACAGTGTAATTTGTTTGATAAATAGTTACAAAAAATTGCATGTAGTTGCATGGTTAACAAAATCATTATAGAAACTTCAAAATTAATTGATATAATTCAGTTAAAATGAGAAACGAGCCCTTAAAATTTAAATGTTATGCGTTGCAAGTCGGCTAGATACATAGTTAAGATGAGCATGCAAGATTAATTTTTATATAAAACTTATTGAAAATTACTGTTTTTAAAAATTTATTCTTACACTTAGATCATATAAATATAAGATTATAATTATAGAGTTCAAATCCTTAATCAGGATATTACTTTATTATTATGTAAATATGGTTATGACATTACTGCTCATTAGTATAACGAGAATGTTACGTGCCTAGGGCAAAAATAAAATTTTCGCCCCCAATATAATCTATTCTTAATTACATAACTCTTAACTAAATTATCGTTTCATAGCCTGGCGCTCAATGATGAACTATGTCTCTTTGTGTCCGTAATCTTTGTTACCAAAAAAAAAATTTGGTAATTATTTAACAACCAACTTTATAATTTTCATCTTATTTCTATCACTACTCCAAATGTTCATAAAACATGTGATATTTTCGACAGCCTCAACTTAATTATAGGGTAATAAATAATGTCCCGATTATTATGATCCCTCTAAATGTTTTCTGGAATGGTAGAAATTGTTGAATCACCAGAATCTAAACGATATCTAATAACAGATTTCTATACAAGATATCCAGCTTGCAGATGACAAATTCTTTGGTACAATCAATGTTCGAAATGCTCAGCGACGAAAAATAAAAAACAAATTACTAATGGTATATTGATAAAATTAATCGTTATATTGCAATAATAATCAAAACTATTTCAATTTATATGAGGCAAATTCAATCGAAAATTAAATTAACATGAACTAATATAAATCTATTTTAGGAATTTTAAAATTTAAAGATTTGATATAATTAAATTGTAAACAAGTTTAAACTCTATTAACGAGTTAAAAATTTTTATATTTTTGTTTCGGACAAATTATCACTTCTCAAATTATTAATTACGTTAGAAATTTAATTATCTGTAAAATTTATTCACTCACTTAATTTTTTTGTATACATTATTATTGAACAAAAGTATATATTGCGCCCATGCAACATATACGTGATAAATTCATGTATATGTTGCATGGGCGGAATATATACCAATTAATTAGAGTTTTATAATCATTTTACAATTGAAGACAGATTTTAAAATAATTGAAATAATGTCAACATAATTTTTATGTAAAAAAATTATGTTGACATAAAATCTATTAATTAAAAGAAATAAATTTAACTTTTAAAATAGATTGTTTTTATAAGATTAATTCACTAACATTAGATTTGCTTAAATATTATCATATGAATAAAAACAATTTTTGTTTATTTCCGTTTTTACGTTATTCATTTTTTTGCCCTTGACATTACTAATTTTCCAGTTCTGCATTTCTCCTGTAAATGACACTTCGCTGCTTTGCATATGTGCTCTAGAACTGTTCGAAAGACAAGAAATGTTAACATTTTATATGCGTTATGATTTAAAGAAATGAAACTGACAACGTATGACATCAGGGAGTTTTTATTTCTTTTTCTTTTGATCGTTTCTTACAAATTTTATTTAATTTTATTCGTTCGGAATTAATGTAATGGTACATCGAATGCAATTTCGAATAGCATGATGGGAATAATGAATAAATACCATCCCATTCAGAGATTTTAAACAGATAAAATAAACGTGAATAATTTTTTATATAATATATTTATTTTTTAGAAAAAATAGCGAGTATGTCTTATCTATCTTCATGCGAATCGTATTTAATCGAAAAGTTCGAAAGTAGCTCAGAAGTTTTTATTAAAGTTACACCAGAGAAATCATTTTTTATTCATATGAGAATAGAGATCGTTTGCATATTTTGAATCTCAATATGTATGAAAAACATGTAAAAAAGTCAGTTCTATTTTATTTTTAATCTGGAAAACTTTAATTCAGTTTTGTTACTATAATAAGTTCAATTTCTAAAACTTTACGTGCTTTATAATAAGTTCAATTTCTAAAACTTTACGTGCTTTATAATATATGTTTTTCTCTAAAAGTTTCAGGCAAGATTTTTAGTTAAAACTTGTTAAATAACATGTGTCAACAATTCTAATGGTCGCTTAATTATTCCATTAATAGCGTTTAATTTCTTAAACACGTAATAAATAAAATTCATTACTCATACTCAGAAAAATTTAATAAAATTTACTTCAATTCAGCAATTATTCAGTTTTTACATTCGAATTCTTTTATCGAAATTCTTCGAAGAAACTTCATACTAAACTTAATAAAACGAATCACAAAACTTCATTGACTTCAAGTAAGCATAGATCAACCTAGTGACTTCATTTAATTGGGTAAACGAAATAATTAAATTTGTTTTAATAATTTTTATTATTACAAGGTCAAAATTTCATTAAATTAACGATATGTTGGCTGATTAGATGTGCATGCAATTCAGAAATTAGTTCGACTAAAGCCATTCTTTTTTGCTTATCCCTGCAAAAAGTTAATAAATTATTCCTATTAACAGAGGAAAAAAATAATTGTTTTTATTTCACCGTAGTAGTCAGCTTAATGAAATAAAATGATGGAAATAATAATTTCTGGATTACTTCGCATTACTTTTAATTATAAAATATTAGTAGTTATTTTTTTGTCAGAAATTAGAATCATTTTTTAAATTTAAGAAATATATATGGATGTATTAATTAATGAAATATAGTAATTATACTGTAAATAAATGCTCCTAAATTTCCGTTTTCTGTTTGTTTAGTTTTATATATTCTTCCAATATTCAAACGTAATAGATAATTGCATCGTTTATCATTTCTTCAAGTTGTTGGAGATTATTTCTTTTTTCTTTCATAAATCAATAATATGACAGATGCAACAAATCAATAAAGATTATTTCCTGGGAATCGTATAAATTGCAAAAAATTTGCCAAAATTTGAAAGTTTCTATAAATAAAATACAATTAAATCTATTCTTTGGTTTGCAAAGAGAAGAATAAATTATTCACTAATAATAAAATGAATGAAAATGAACGATAAAATAACTTTTCTTTAGATCAATTAATTATTTAAAAAAATATATTTTTTAAGTCTAAATGTATACAGTAATCCCTCGTTTAAAGCGGTATTCAGATAACGCGGTTTACAAATTTTATTCTTGAAGACAGCGATGAGGATGAAAAATGCTTTTTATTCCATCTGTAGTAAATTAATGGGTTACGTGTAATGAAATGCGAGTACAATTTTAAATTTTTATATTAAATTTATATTAAATTTTATTATTA